>SRMA01001564.1:0-32910 GCA_007224835.1 Danionella cerebrum | reverse complement strand
ATTGATGCAAAGGGCCACCGCTTTGACCCCTCGCATGAGCGGATTACGATTGAAGGATACTCTTCTCTGCAAAGACACAGATCGCGTTCATTAATTTTCACAACTAATGCAGACAATGAACGAACGAGGTAGTAAACGGGTAAACATTTATGGGCAACACTTTAGTTTTCCCCTTAGTGCGACTGATTTCTTGTTAAATTGAAAAAAATATAAGAAATGTTCAAAACACTCCAAAAAGATCACTTCTACGACGGTCCCGAGAAAATCACAATATCCAATGTACGAATCATAGATGAAACACGAAAAAAAAGTGAGCTAAGATTGTTTTGGTTTCTTTATTTTTTTACATTTTTAACATTTTACCATAAACAATTTGTACATTTTACAAACGCATCGAACAAAACGTGTGCTGGACACCAAATCTGCTCTCTTTCCGTTATTGGGCAGCCTGGCATCGCGTGCACTTTACCCGTATGTTGTTCTCTGAGTGAGTCTTGAGTGTGGCTTTCGGAGTGCGGTCGGCTCTCATAAACACACGCACATCTCTCGCTGACGTTGGCTGTGTGTTTCTGGCATTGTCCTGCTGACTGCGACGAGCAGAAGAAATCAACTCGTCAAAACGGACAACGCCACCGCGGGAATTTCACCAGGAGAATCTAAGGGAACAAGTAAAAGCAGACTCTGTTTAAAAGACAGCGCATGTCATCGCGCATGTGTGTTTCGATATTCATTACCGCGCATGCCTTAGAACATTTGTTAGGTGCTCAATGCCATTGAGTACGTAACCAATGCGAGGGCACTTTACATTTTGACCATGATGAGTCGGGGTGGGACTCGTCATCAGCATCACGCCGGTGTAGCTGTGTCAGCGACGGGCTTTTGGGTGACAGAGGCTTGTCCGTTGTTTTTTTTCTCCATCTCATTTTTCTCGCGTGAATACATTGCAGATGATTTGTTGCGAGTGGCACGCCGGGTATCGCTGTTCCTCTTTTAGTGAGAAGGTTGCTGGTTCGAGGCCAGCCGGGGTTCTTCCAAAAGGAACTTGCTCATTCTCGTGAGCGGGTTTTCTCCGGTTTACTCCACTGGAGCAAAAACATGCGTCGAGATCATTGAATTTGCTCAATTCTAGGGCGTACCCCGCAATCTTCCCAAACGGCGCTGGAAACGTGCACCGGCACCATAAGCCTTTGACTCTGAAAAGGGAAGATGGATTTGGGAAACGCCAGAGCTGCTTCCTGGGTACCGATTGATGCAAAGGGCCACCGCTTTGACACCTCGTATGAGCGGATTACGATTGAAGGATACTCTTCTCTGCAAAGACACAGATCGCGTTCATTAATTTTCACAACGAATACAGACAATGAACGAACGAGGTAGTAAACGGGTAAACATTTATGGGCAACACTTTAGTTTTCCTCTTAGTGCGACTGATTTCTTGTTAAATTGAAAAAAATATAAGAAATGTTCAAAACACTTCAAAATGATCACTTCTACGACGGTCCCGAGAAAATCACAATATCCAATGTACGAATCATAGATGAAACGCGTACTAAAAGTGAGCTAAGATTGTTTTGGTTTCTTTATTTTTTTACATTTTTAACATTTTACCATAAACAATTTGTACATTTTACAAACGCATCGAACAAAACGTGTGCTGGACACCAAATCTGCTCTCTTTCCGTTATTGGGCAGCCTGGCATCGCGTGCACTTTACCCGTATGTTGTTCTCTGAGTGAGTCTTGAGTGTGGCTTTCGGAGTGCGGTCGGCTCTCATAAACACACGCACATCTCTCGCTGACGTTGGCTGTGTGTTTCTGGCATTGTCCTGCTGACTGCGACGAGCAGAAGAAATCAACTCGTCAAAACGGACAACGCCACCGCGGGAATTTCACCAGGAGAATCTAAGGGAACAAGTAAAAGCAGACTCTGTTTAAAAGACAGCGCATGTCATCGCGCATGTGTGTTTCGATATTCATTACCGCGCATGCCTTAGAACATTTGTTAGGTGCTCAATGCCATTGAGTACGTAACCAATGCGAGGGCACTTTACATTTTGACCATGATGAGTCGGGGTGGGACTCGTCATCAGCATCACGCCGGTGTAGCTGTGTCAGCGACGGGCTTTTGGGTGACAGAGGCTTGTCCGTTGTTTTTTTTGTTTTTTTTCTCCATCTCATTTTTCTCGCGTGAATACATTGCAGATGATTTGTTGCGAGTGGCACGCCGGGTATCGCTGTTCCTCTTTTAGTGAGAAGGTTGCTGGTTCGAGGCCAGCCGGGGCTCTTCCAAAAGGAACTTGCTCATTCTCGTGAGCGGGTTTTCTCCGGTTTACTCCACTGGAGCAAAAACATGCGTCGAGATCATTGAATTTGCTCAATTCTAGGGCGTACCCCGCAATCTTCCCAAACGGCGCTGGAAACGTGCACCGGCACCATAAGCCTTTGACTCTGAAAAGGGAAGATGGATTTGGGAAACGCGAGAGCTGCTTCCTGGGTACCGATTGATGCAAAGGGCCACCGCTTTGACACCTCGTATGAGCGGATTACGATTGAAGGATACTCTTCTCTGCAAAGACACAGATCGCGTTCATTAATTTTCACAACGTATACAGACAATGAACGAACGAGGTAGTAAACGGGTAAACATTTATGGGCAACACTTTACTTTTCCTCTTAGTGCGACTGATTTCTTGTTAAATTGAAAAAAATATAAGAAATGTTCAAAACACTTCAAAATGATCACTTCTACGACGGTCCCGAGAAAATCACAATATCCAATGTACGAATCATAGATGAAACACGTACAAAAAGTGAGCTAAGATTGTTTTGGTTTTTTATTTTTTTACATTTTTAACATTTTACCATAAACAATTTGTACATTTTACAAACGCATCGAACAAAACGTGTGCTGGACACCAAATCTGCTCTCTTCCGTTATTGGGCAGCCTGGCATCGCGTGCACTTTACCCGTATGTTGTTCTCTGAGTGAGTCTTGAGTGTGGCTTTCGGAGTGCGGTCGGCTCTCATAAACACACGCACATCTCGCTGACGTTGGCTGTGTGTTTCTGGCATTGTCCTGCTGACTGCGACGAGCAGAAGAAATCAACCCGTCAAAATGGACAACGCCACCGTGGGAATTTCACCAGGAGAATCTAAGGGAAGAATCTAAGGGAACAAGTAAAAGCAGACTCTGTTTAAAAGACAGCGCATGTCATCGCGCATGTGTGTTTCGATATTCATTACCGCGCATGCCTTAGAACATTTGTTAGGTGCTCAATGCCATTGAGTACGTAACCAATGCGAGGGCACTTTTCATTTTGACCATGATGAGTCGGGGTGGGACTCGTCATCAGCATCACGCCGGTGTAGCTGTGTCAGCGACGGGCTTTTGGGTGACAGAGGCTTGTCCGCTGTTTTTTTTTTGTTTTTTTTCTCCATCTCATTTTTCTCGCGTGAATACATTGCAGATGATTTGTTGCGAGTGGCACGCCGGGTATCGCTGTTTCTCTTTTAGTGAGGAGGTTGCTGGTTCGAGGCCAGCCGGGGCTCTTCCAAAAGGAACTTGCTCATTCTCGTGAGCGGGTTTTCTCCGGTTTACTCCACTGGAGCAAAAACATGCGCCGAGATCATTGAATTTGCTCAATTCTAGGGCGTACCCCGCAATCTTCCCAAACGGCGCTGGAAACGTGCACCGGCACCATAAGCCTTGACTCTGAAAAGGGAAGATGGATTTGGGAAACGCGAGAGCTGCTTCCTGGGTACCGATTGATGCAAAGGGCCACCGCTTTGACACCTCGTATGACCGGATTACGATTGAAGGATACTCTTCTCTGCAAAGACACAGATCGCGTTCATTAATTTTCACAACGAATGCAGACAATGAACTAACGAGGTAGTAAACGGGTAAACATTTATGGGCAACACTTTAGTTTTCCTCTTGGTGCGACTGATTTCTTGTTAAATTGAAAAAAATATAAGAAATGTTCAAAACACTTCAAAATGATCACTTCTACCGACGGTCCCGAGAAAATCACAATATCCAACGTACGGATCATAGATGAAACACGTACAAAAAGTGAGCTAAGATTGTTTTGGTTTCTTTATTTTTTTACATTTTACCATAAACAATTTGTACATTTTACAAACGCATCGAACAAAACGTGTGCTGGACACCAAATCTGCGCTCTTTCCGCTATTGGGCAGCCTGGCATCGCGTGCACTTTACCCGTATGTTGTTCTCTGAGTGAGTCTTGAGTGTGGCTTTCGGAGTGCGGTCGGCTCTCATAAACACACGCACATCTCTCGCTGACGTTGGCTGTGTGTTTCTGGCATTGTCCTGCTGACTGCGACGAGCAGAAGAAATCAACTCGTCAAAACGGACAACGCCACCGCGGGAATTTCACCAGGAGAATCTAAGGGAACAAGTAAAAGCAGACTCTGTTTAAAAGACAGCGCATGTCATCGCGCATGTGTGTTTCGATATTCATTACCGCGCATGCCTTAGAACATTTGTTAGGTGCTCAATGCCATTGAGTACGTAACCAATGCGAGGGCACTTTACATTTTGACCATGATGAGTCGGGGTGGGACTCGTCATCAGCATCACGCCGGTGTAGCTGTGTCAGCGACGGGCTTTTGGGTGACAGAGGCTTGTCCGTTGTTTTTTTTTGTTTTTTTTCTCCATCTCATTTTTCTCGCGTGAATACATTGCAGATGATTTGTTGCGAGTGGCACGCCGGGTATCGCTGTTCCTCTTTTAGTGAGAAGGTTGCTGGTTCGAGGCCAGCCGGGGCTCTTCCAAAAGGAACTTGCTCATTCTCGTGAGCGGGTTTTCTCCGGTTTACTCCACTGGAGCAAAAACATGCGTCGAGATCATTGAATTTGCTCAATTCTAGGGCGTACCCCGCAATCTTCCCAAACGGCGCTGGAAACGTGCACCGGCACCATAAGCCTTTGACTCTGAAAAGGGAAGATGGATTTGGGAAACGCGAGAGCTGCTTCCTGGGTACCGATTGATGCAAAGGGCCACCGCTTTGACACCTCGTATGAGCGGATTACGATTGAAGGATACTCTTCTCTGCAAAGACACAGATCGCGTTCATTAATTTTCACAAAGAATACAGACAATGAACGAACGAGGTAGTAAACGGGTAAACATTTATGGGCAACACTTTAGTTTTCCTCTTAGTGCGACCGATTTCTTGTTAAATTGAAAAAAATATAAGAAATGTTCAAAACACTTCAAAATGATCACTTCTACGACGGTCCCGAGAAAATCACAATATCCAATGTACGAACCATAGATGAAACACGTACAAAAAGTGAGCTAAGATTGTTTTGGTTTCTTTATTTTTTTTTTTTTTTTACATTTTACAATAAACAATTTGTACATTTTACAAACGCATCGAACAAAACGTGTGCTGGACACCAAATCTGCTCTCTCTCCGCTATTGGGCAGCCTGGCATCGCGTGCACTTTACCCGTATGTTGTTCTCTGAGTGAGTCTTGAGTGTGGCTTTCGGAGTGCGGTCGGCTCTCATAAACACACGCACATCTCTCGCTGACGCTGGCTGTGTGTTTCTGGCATTGTCCTGCTGACTGCGACGAGCAGAAGAAATCAACTCGTCAAACCGGACAACGCCACCGTGGGAATTTCACCAGGAGAATCTAAGGGAACAAGTAAAAGCAGACTGTTTAAAAGACAGCGCATGTCATCGCGCATGTGTGTTTCGATATTCATTACCGCGCATGCCTTAGAACATTTGTTAGGTGCTCAATGCCATTGAGTACGTACCCAATGCGAGGGCACTTTACACTTTGACCATGATGAGTCGGGGTGGGACTCGTCATCAGCATCACGCCGGTGTAGCTGTGTCAGCGACGGGCTTTTGGGTGACAGAGGCTTGTCCGTTGTTTTTTTTGTTTTTTTCTCCATCTCATTTTTCTCGCTTGAATACATTGCAGATGATTTGTTGCGAGTGGCATGCCGGGTATCGCTGTTCCTCTTTTAGTGAGAAGGTTGCTGGTTCGAGGCCAGCCGGGGCTCTTCCAAAAGGAACTTGCTCATTCTCGTGAGCGGGGTTTCTCCGGCTTACTCCACTGGAGCAAAAACATGCGTCGAGATCATTGAATTTGCTCAATTCTAGGGCGTACCTCGCAATCTTCCCAAACGGCGCTGGAAACGTGCACCGGCACCATAAGCCTTGGACTCTGAAAAGGGAAGATGGATGTGGGAAACGCGAGAGCTGCTTCCTGGGTACCGATTGATGCAAAGGGCCACCGCTTTGACACCTCGTATGAGCGGATTACTATTGAAGGATACTCTTCTCTGCAAAGACACAGATCGCGTTCATTAATTTTCACAACGAATACAGACAATGAACGAACGAGGTAGTAAATGGGTAAACATTTATGGGCAACACTTTAGTTTTCCTCTTAGTGCGACTGGTTTCTTGTTAAATTGAAAAAAATATAAGAAATGTTCAAAACACTTCAAAATGATCACTTCTACGACGGCCCCGCGAAAATCACAATATCCAATGTACGAATCATAGATGAAACACGTACAAAAAGTGAGCTAAGATTGTTTTGGTTTCTTTATTTTTTTGCATTTTTAACATTTTACCATAAACAATTTGTACATTTTACAAACGCATCGAACAAAACGTGTGCTGGACACCAAATCTGTTCTCTTTCCGTTATTGGGCAGCCTGGCATCGCGTGCACTTTACCCGTATGTTGCTCTCTGAGTGAGTCTTGAGTGTGGCTTTCGGAGTGCGGTCGGCTCTCATAAACACACGCACATCTCTCGCTGACGTTGGCTTTGTGTTTCTGGCATTGTCCTGCTGACTGCGACGAGCAGAAGAAATCAACTCGTCAAAACGGACAACGCCACCGAGGGAATTTCACCAGGAGAATCTAAGGGAACAAGTAAAAGCAGACTCGGTTTAAAAGACAGCGCATGTCATCGCGCATGTGTGTTTCGATATTCATTACCGCGCATGCCTTAGAACATTTGTTAGGTGCTCAATGCCATTGAGTACGTAACCAACGCGAGGGCACTTTACATTTTGACCATGATGAGTCGGGGTGGGACTCGTCATCAGCATCACGCCGGTGTAGCTGTGTCAGCGACGGGCTTTTGGGTGACAGAGGCTTGTCCGTTGTTTTTTTTGTTTTTTTCTCCATCTAATTTTTCTCGCGTGAATACATTGCAGATGATTTGTTGCGAGTGGCACGCCGGGTATCGCTGTTCCTCTTTTAGTGAGAAGGTTGCTGGTTCGAGGCCAGCCGGGGCTCTTCCAAAAGGAACTTGCTCACTCTCGTGAGCGGGTTTTCTCCGGTTTACTCCACTGGAGCAAAAACATGCGTCGAGATCATTGAATTTGCTCAATTTTAGGGCGTACCCCGCAATCTTCCCAAACGGCGCTGGAAACGTGCACCGGCACCATAAGCCTTTGACTCTGAAAAGGGAAGATGGATTTGGGAAACGCAGAGCTGCTTCCTGGGTACCGATTGATGCAAAGGGCCACCGCTTTGACACCTCGTATGAGCGGATTACGATTGAAGGATACTCTTCTCTGCAAAGACACAGATCACGTTCATTAATTTTCACAACGAATGCAGACAATGAACGAACGAGGTAGTAAACGGGTAAACATTTATGGGCAACACTTTAGTTTTCCTCTTAGTGCGACTGATTTCTTGTTAAATTGAAAAAAAAATATAAGAAATGTTCAAAACACTTCAAAATGATCACTTCTACGACGGTCCCGAGAAAATCACAATATCCAATGTACTAATCATAGATGAAACACGTACAAAAAGTGAGCTAAGATTGTTTTGGTTTCTTTATTTTTTTACAATTTTAACATTTTACCATAAACAATTTGTACATTTTACAAACGCATCGAACAAAACGTGCGCTGGACACCAAATCTGCTCTCTTTCCGTTATTGGGCAGCCTGGCATCGCGTGCACTTTACCCGTATGTTGTTCTCTGAGTGAGTCTTGAGTGTGGCTTTCGGAGTGCGGTCGGCTCTCATAAACACACGGACATCTCTCGCTGACGTTGGCTGTGTGTTTCTGGCATTGTCCTGCTGACTGCCACGAGCAGAAGAAATCAACTCGTCAAAACGGACAACGCCACCGCGGGAATTTCACCAGGAGAATCTAAGGGAACAAGTAAAGCAGACTCTGTTTAAAAGACAGCGCATGTCATCGCGCATGTGTGTTTCGATATTCATTACCGCGCATGCCTTAGAACATTTGTTAGGTGCCCAATGCCATTGAGTACGTAACCAATGCGAGGGCACTTTACATTTTGACCATGATGAGTCGCGGTGGGACTCGTCATCAGCATCACGCCGGTGTAGCTGTGTCAGCGACGGGCTTTTGGGTAACAGAGGCTTGTCCGTTGTTTTTTTTTGTTTTTTTTTTCTCCATCTCATTTTTCTCGCGTGAATACATTGCAGATGATTTGTTGCGAGTGGCACGCCGGGTATCGCTGTTCCTCTTTTAGTGAGAAGGTTGTTGGTTCGAGGCCAGCCGGGGCTCTTCCAAAAGGAACTTGCTCATTCTCGTGAGCGGGTTTTCTCCGGTTTACTCCACTGGAGCAAAAACATGCGTCGAGATCATTGAATTTGCTCAATTCTAGGGCGTACCCCGCAATCTTCCCAAACGGCGCTGAAAACGTGCACCGGCACCATAAGCCTTTGACTCTGAAAAGGGAAGATGGATTTGGGAAGCGCGCGAGCTGCTTCCTGGGTACCGATTGATGCAAAGGGCCACCGCTTTGACACCTCGTATGAGCCGATTACGATTGAAGGATACTCTTCTCTGCAAAGACACAGATCGCGTTCATTAATTTTCACAACTAATGCAGACAATGAACGAACGAGGTAGTAAACGGGTAAACATTTATGGGCAACACTTTAGTTTTCCTCTTAGTGCGACTGATTTTTTGTTAAATTGAAAAAAATATAAGAAATGTTCAAAACACTTCAAAATGATCAATTCTACGACGGTCCCGAGAAAATCACAATATCCAATGTACGAATCATAGATGAAAAACGTACAAAAAGTGAGCTAAGATTGTTTTGGTTTCTTTATTTTTTTTACATTTTTAACATTTTACCATAAACAATTTGTACATTTTACAAACGCATCGAACAAAACGTGTGCTGGACACCAAATCTGCTCTCCTTCCGCTATTGGGCAGCCTGGCATCGCGTGCACTTTACCCGTATGTTGTTCTCTGAGTGAGTCTTGAGTGTGGCTTTCGGAGTGCGGTCGGTTCTCATAAACACACGCACATCTCTCGCTGACGTTGGCTGTGTGTTTCTGGCATTGTCCTGCTGACTGCGACGAGCAGAAGAAATCAACTCGTCAAAACGGACAACGCCACCGCTGGAATTTCACCAGGAGAATCTAAGGGAACAAGTAAAAGCAGACTCTGTTTAAAAGACAGCGCATGTCATCGCGCATGTGTGTTTCGATATTCACTACCGCGCATGCCTTAGAACATTTGTTAGGTGCTCAATGCCATTGAGTACGTAACCAATGCGAGGGCACTTTACATTTTGACCATGATGAGTCGGGGTGGACTCGTCATCAGCATCACGCCGGTGTAGCTGTGTCAGCGACGGGCTTTTGGGTGACAGAGGCTTGTCCGTTGTTTTTTTTGTTTTTTTTTCCATCTCCTTTTTCTCGCGTGAATACATTGCAGATGATTTGTTGCGAGTGGCACGCCTGGTATCGCTGTTCCTCTTTTAGTGAGAAGGTTGCTGGTTCGAGGCCAGCCGGGCTCTTCCAAAAGGAACTTGCTCATTCTCGTGAGCGGGTTTTCTCCGGTTTACTCCACTGGAGCAAAAACATGCGTCGAGATCATTGAATTTGCTCAATTCTAGGGCTTACCCCGCAATCTTCCCAAACGGCGCTGGAAACGTGCACCGGCACCATAAGCCTTTGACTCTGCAAAGGGAAGATGGATTTGGGAAACGCGAGAGCTGCTTCCTGGGTACGGATTGATGCAAAGGGCCACCGCTTTGACACCTCGTATGAGCGGATTACGATTGAAGGATACTCTTCTCTGCAAAGACACAGATCGCGCTCATTAATTTTCACAACGAATGCAGACAAGGAACGAACGAGGTAGTAAACGGGTAAACATTTATGGGCAACACTTTAGTTTTCCTCTTAGTGCGACTGATTTCTTGTTAAATTGAAAATAATATAAGAAATGTTCAAAACACTTCAAAATGATCACTTCTACGACGGTCCCGAAAAAATCACAATATCCAATGTACGAATCATAGATGAAACACGTACAAAAAGTGAGCTAAGATTGTTTTGGTTTCTTTATTTTTTTTACATTTTTAATATTTTACCATAAACAATTTGTACATTTTACAAACGCATCGAACAAAACGCGTGCTGGACACCAAATCTGCTCTCTTTCCGTTATTGGGCAGCCTGGCATCGCGTGCACTTTACCCGTATGTTGTTCTCTGAGTGAGTCTTGAGTGGCTTTCGGAGTGCGGTCGGCTCTCATAAACACACGCACATCTCTCGCTGACGTTGGCTGTGTGTTTCTGGCATTGTCCTGCTGACTGCGACGAGCAGAAGAAATCTACTCGTCAAAACGGACAACGCCACCGCGGGAATTTCACCAGGAGAATCTAAGGGAACAAGTAAGAGCAGACTCTGTTTAAAAGACAGCGCATGTCATCGCGCATGTGTGTTTCGACATTCATTACCGCGCATGCCTTAGAACATTTGTTAGGTGCTCAATGCCATTGAGTACGCAACCAATGCGAGGGCACTTTACATTTTGACCATGATGAGTCGGGGTGGGACTCGCCATCAGCATCACGCCGGTGTAGCTGTGTCAGCGACGGGCTTTTGGGTGACAGAGGCTTGTCCGTTGTTTTTTTTTCTCCATCTCATTTTTCTCGCGTGAATACATTGCAGATGATTTGTTGCGAGTGGCACGCCGGGTATCGCTGTTCCTCTTTTAGTGAGAAGGTTGCTGGTTCGAGGCCAGCCGGGGCTCTTCCAAAAGGAACTTGCTCATTCGCGGGAGCGGGTTTTCTCCGGTTTACTCCACTGGAGCAAAAACATGCGTCGAGATCATTGACTTTGCTCAATTCTAGGGCGTACCCCGCAATCTTCCCAAACGGCGCTGGAAACGTGCACCGCACCATAAGCCTTTGACTCTGAAAAGGGAAGATGGATTTGGGAAACGCGAGAGCCGCTTCCTGGGTACCGATTGATGCAAAGGGCCACCGCTTTGACACCTCGTATGAGCGGATTACGATTGAAGGATACTCTCTCTGCAAAGACACAGATCGCGTTCATTAATTTTCACAACGAATACAGACAATGAACGAACGAGGTAGTAAACGGGTAAACATTTATGGGCAACACTTTAGTTTTTCTCTTAGTGCGACTGATTTCTTGTTAAATTGAAAAAATATAAGAAATGTTCAAAACACTTCAAAATGATCACTTCTACGACGGTCCCGAGAAAATCACAATATCCAATGTACGAATCATAGATGAAACGCGTACAAAAAGTGAGCTAAGATTGTTTTGGTTTCTTTATTTTTTTTTATTTTTAACATTTTACCATAAACAATTTGTACATTTTACAAACGCATCGAACAAAACGTGTGCTGGACACCAAATCTGCTCTCTTTCCGTTATTGGGCAGCCTGGCATCGCGTGCACTTTACCCGTATGTTGTCCTCTGAGTGAGTCTTGAGTGTGGCTTTCGGAGTGCGGTCGGCTCTCATAAACACACGCACATCTCTCGCTGACGTTGGCTGTGTGTTTCTGGCATTGTCCTGCTGACTGCGACGAGCAGAAGAAATCAACTCGTCAAAACGGACAACGCCACCGCGGGAATTTCACCAGGAGAATCTAAGGGAACAAGTAAAAGCAGACTCTGTTTAAAAGACAGCGCATGTCATCGCGCATGTGTGTTTCGATATTCATTACCGCGCATGCCTTAGAACATTTGTTAGGTGCTCAATGCCATTGAGTACGTAACCAATGCGAGGGCACTTTACATTTTGACAATGATGAGTCGGGGTGGGACTCGTCATCAGCATCACGCCGGTGTAGCTGTGTCAGCGACGGGCTTTTGGGTGACAGAGGCTTGTCCGTTGTTTTTTTTTGTTTTTTTTCTCCATCTCATTTTTCTCGCGTGAATACATTGCAGATGATTTGTTGCGAGTGGCACGCCGGGTATCGCTGTTCCTCTTTTAGTGAGAAGGTTGCTGGTTCGAGGCCAGCCGGGGCTCTTCCAAAAGGAACTTGCTCATTCTCGTGAGCGGGTTTTCTCCGGTTTACTCCACTGGAGCAAAAACATGCGTCGAGATCATTGAATTTGCTCAATTCTAGGGCGTACCCCGCAATCTTCCCAACGGGCGCTGGAAACGTGCACCGGCACCATAAGCCTTTGACTCTGAAAAGGGAAGATGGATTTGGGAAACGCGAGCCCTGCTTCCTGGGTACCGATTGATGCAAAGGGCCACCGCTTTGACACCTCGTATGAGCGGATTACGATTGAAGGATACTCTTCTCTGCAAAGACACAGACCGCGCTCATTAATTTTCACAACGAATACAGACAATGAACGAACGAGGTAGTAAACGGGTAAACATTTATGGCAACACTTTAGTTTTCCTCTTAGTGCGACTGATTTCTTGTTAAATTGAAAAAAATATAAGAAATGTTCAAAACACTTCAAAATGATCACTTCTACGACGGTCCCGAGAAAATCACAATATCCAATGTACTAATCATAGATGAAACACGTACAAAAAGTGAGCTAAGATTGTTTTGGTTTCTTTATTTTTTTACATTTTTAACATTTTACCATAAACAATTTGTACATTTTACAAACGCATCGAACAAAACGTGTGCTGGACACCAAATCTGCTCTCTTTCCGTTATTGGGCAGCCTGGCATCGCGTGCACTTTACCCGTATGTTGTTCTCTGAGTGAGTCTTGAGTGTGGCTTTCGGAGTGCGGTCGGCTCTCATAAACACACGCACATTCTCGCTGACGTTGGCTGTGTGTTTCTGGCATTGTCCTGCTGACTGCGACGAGCAGAAGAAATCAACTCGTCAAAACGGACAACGCCACCGCGGGAATTTCACCAGGAGAATCTAAGGGAACAAGTAAAAGCAGACTCTGTTTAAAAGACAGTGCATGTCAAAGGCAGAACACCAACGCAATTTATTGGCCTTCACGAATTCACACAGACACGTCATCGCAGTCGCGGCGTGGAGAGAACCCTGTGCTTTTACTGACTCTGTAAAGCATTTCTACTAGGGAGAGAGAGAGAGAGAGAGAGAGAGAGAAATCACTGTCACAGCCTTCGTTTCTGCTGCTTTCTGAAAAAGAAACCCGTACTTGGCTCATTAGCATCTGTAACCAGCAGGAGCCGCCCGCTAGCCTCGAACTAGTGACCTTTTGATGAAAAGCCACAGTGCTAGCTCTTGTGAAATGCGTCGACTGTAAAGAAGAGCCTTAGCACAGGCCCAAAGGGCCGCAGTCACGGACACATTTGGAATGTCAGTTTTGCTCTCAAAGCTAAATTTTGTCACTGAAGTTATAGCTGCAACCCATCTTTAGAGAGAAAAAAGACAAGTCTCGAATTTTCTTGTCTCTATCCCTTTTTTTTTCAATTAAACACAGCCGCAATAGCACACAAGTTCAAGTTTGATTATTTATATAGCGCTTTTCACAACGGACAGTGTCTCAAAGCAGCTTTACAGTAAACCAACAAGTTGAAACTCAAAAAAGAGGAAAAAATTAATTAATAAGTGGTGTATATTTCCCTAATAAGACTATGAGGTGGTCTGGAAATGTTTTGTTGAACCCCAAATGAATTTACTAGGTCTATAAATGACAGTCCAAGGGCATCACCTGGTTCATCTACATGAATATTAAAATCTCCCACAAGCAGTAATTTATCAAAAGTGACCAAGAGATCAGAGAGAAATTCAACAAAAAAACGTTACTCAAACCTGGCCCTCTCTCTCTCTCTCTCTCTCTCTCTTTCTCTCTCTTTCTCTGCGGTTTTTGGAGCGTGTGCGCCCTCAGGTGGCGAACCTCTGAAAAGAAAAAACACAAATACATAGCACGAATCTGTTGAAGTGGTTAAGCGTCCAGTTAACCACGAGCTTCAAATAAAAGACAAAAGCATTTCTTAGGCAAGTAAACCAGACACATCAAGTCTAAACAAACGTTTATCAGTCAGGCGTGACGAGAATGACGAGCGTGACGACGCAACCAATAGAGTTGAACGTCATTTGCATAGGTCCCTGTTTGAGCAAACCTTGAATCTACTCCGTCGAGACGAGGAACCAAATGACCTGAGAGCTTAAGCCCACCGAGAATCACACGCCGCTCGCGAACAGAGTGTTGGGGGAGGCCCTGAATATTTCCGGTCACCGTCAACTTAAATGCACTGCATAATAGGCCATTTATAATGAGCGCACGACGTCACAATTGGCTGTGAGCGGGCGGCAGCTCACTGATGTGTCTGAAGTCTGTGTGGATTTGCGGTGCGGGGAAGAGGATGCGCACTTTTTTTTTTTTTTCGCACGGCTTCATATTGTTAAATAAAATAAATGTATAAAATAAAAATGTATTTAAAATAAAGAAATAAACAGCATTAGAACAACAATAGCAAATAATAATTTGAATATCAACAATACAATTACTTAAAATCGAATTTCACAAACTGCTGTATTTATACACTTCCAAAACGAGTGATCAAACGAATCGGGATCATCAGAGTAAAAACAGTATTTCGTGTCAGTATAATTGTTATGTCTTCTCAAAGAACACTTGTCTAATTATAAAATATCTATGGTTTTAACCATAGACTTTAAACCTAATCACAGGGTATGGGAGTTTCAAAATCCATCACCGCGCATGCGCGTATGAACATTGATTACGTCCTCAATACTATTGAGTACGTCATCGCGCATGTGCGTTTCGATATTCATTACCGCGCATGCCTTAGAACATTTGTTAGGTGCTCAATGCCATTGAGTACGTAACCAATGCCAGGGCACTTTACATTTTGACCATGATGAGTCGGGGTGGGACTCGTCATCAGCATCACGCCGGTGTAGCCGTGTCAGCGACGGGCTTTTGGGTGACAGAGGCTTGTCCGTTGTTTTTTTTGTTTTTTTCTCCATCTCATTTTTCTCACGTGCATACATTGCAGATGATTTGTTGCGAGTGGCATGCCGGGTATCGCTGTTCCTCTTTTAGTGAGAAGGTTGCTGGTTCGAGGCCAGCCGCCGCTCTTCCAAAAGGAACTTGCTCATTCTCGTGAGCGGGTTTTCTCCGGTTTACTCCACTGGAGCAAAAACATGCGTCGAGATCATTGAATTTGCTCAATTGTAGGGCGTACCCCGCAATCTTCCCAAACGGCGCTGGAAACGTGCACCGGCACCATAAGCCTTTGACTGAAAAGGGAAGATGGATTTGGGAAACGCGAGAGCTGCTTCCTGGGTACCGATTGATGCAAAGGCCCACCGCTTTGACACCTCGTATGAGCGGATTACGATTGAAGGATACTCTTCTCTGCAAAGACACAGATCGCGTTCATTAATTTTCACAACGAATGCAGACAATGAACGAACGAGGTAGTAAACGGGTAAACATTTAAGGGCAACAATTTAGTTTTCCTCTTAGTGCGACTGATTTCTTGTTAAATTGAAAAAAATATAAGAAATGTTCAAAGCACTTCAAAATGATCACTTCTACGACGGTCCCGAGAAAATCACAATATCCAATGTACGAATCATAGATGAAACGCGTACAAAAAGTGAGCTAAGATTGTTTTGGTTTCTTTATTTTTTTACATTTTTAACATTTTACCATAAACAATTTGTACATTTTATAAACGCATCGAACAAAACGTGTGCTGGACACCAAATCTGCTCTCTTTCCGTTATTGGGCAGCCTGGCATCGCGTGCACTTTACCCGTATGTTGTTCTCTGAGTGAGTCTTGAGTGTGGCTTTCGGAGTGCGGTCGGCTCTCATAAACACACGCACATCTCTCGCTGACGTTGGCTGTGTGTTTCTGGCATTGTCCTGCTGACTGCGACGAGCAGAAGAAATCAACTCGTCAAAACGGACAACGCCACCGCGGGAATTTCACCAGGAGAATCTAAGGGAACAAGTAAAAGCAGACTCTGTTTAAAAGACAGCGCATGTCATCGCGCATGTGTGTTTCGATATTCATTACCGCGAATGCCTTAGAACATTTGTTAGGTGCTCAATGCCATTGAGTACGTAACCAATGCGAGGGCACTTTACATTTTGACCATGATGAGTCGGGGTGGGACTCGCCATCAGCATCACGCCGGTGTAGCTGTGTCAGCGACGGGCTTTTGGGTGACAGAGGCTTGTCCGTTGTTTTTTTTTTGTTTTTTTTCCCCATCTCATTTTTCTCGCGTGAATACATTGCAGATGATTTGTTGCGAGTGGCACGCCGGGTATCGCTGTTCCTCTTTTAGTGAGAAGGTTGCTGGTTCGAGGCCAGCCGGGGCTCTTCCAAAAGGAACTTGCTCATTCTCGTGAGCGGGTTTTCTCCGGTTTACTCCACTGGAGCAAAAACATGCGCCGAGATCATTGAATTTGCTCAATTCTAGGGCGTACCCCGCAATCTTCCCAAACGGCGCTGGAAACGTGCACCGGCACCATAAGCCTTTGACTCTGAAAAGGGAAGATGGATTTGGGAAACGCGAGAGCTGCTTCCTGGGTACCGATTGATGCAAAGGGCCACCGCTTTGACACCTCGTATGAGCGGATTACGATTGAAGGATACTCTTCTCTGCAAAGACACAGATCGCGTTCATTAATTTTCACAACGAATACAGACAATGAACGAACCAGGTAGTAAACGGGTAAACATTTATGGGCAACACTTTAGTTTTCCTCTTAGTGCGACTGATTTCTTGTTAAATTGAAAAAAATATAAGAAATGTTCAAAACACTTCAAAATGATCACTTCTACGACGGTCCGAGAAAATCACAATATCCAATGTACGAATCATAGATGAAACACGTACAAAAAGTGAGCTAAGATTGTTTTGGTTTCTTTATTTTTTTACATTTTTAACATTTTACCATAAACAATTTGTACATTTTACAAACGCATCGAACAAAACGTGTGCTGGACACCAAATCTGCTCTCTTTCCGTTATTGGGCAGCCTGGCATCGCGTGCACTTTACCCGTATGTTGTTCTCTGAGTGAGTCTTGAGTGTGGCTTTCGGAGTGCGGTCGGCTCTCATAAACACACGCACATCTCTCGCTGACGTTGGCTGTGTGTTTCTGGCATTGTCCTGCTGACTGCGACGAGCAGAAGAAATCAACTCGTCAAAACGGACAACGCACCCGCGGGAATTTCACCAGGAGAATCTAAGGGAACAAGTAAAAGCAGACTCTGTTTAAAAGACAGCGCATGTCATCGCGCGTTTGTGTTTCGATATTCATTACCGCGCATGCCTTAGAACATTTGTTAGGTGCTCAATGCCATTGAGTACGTAACCAATGCGAGGGCACTTTACATTTTGACCATGATGAGTCGGGGTGGGACTCGCCATCAGCATCACGCCGGTGTAGCTGTGTCAGCGACGGGCTTTTGGGTGACAGAGGCTTGTCCGTTGTTTTTTTTTGTTTTTTTTTCTCCATCTCATTTTTCTCGCGTGAATACATTGCAGATGATTTGTTGCGAGTGGCACGCCGGGTATCGCTGTTCCTCTTTTAGTGAGAAGGTTGCTGGTTCGAGGCCAGCCGGGCTCTTCCAAAAGGAACTTGCTCATTCTCGTGAGCGGGTTTTCTCCGGTTTACTCCACTGGAGCAAAAACATGCGTCGAGATCATTGAATTTGCTCAATTCTAGGGCGTACCCCGCAATCTTCCTAAACGGCGCTGGAAACGTGCACCGGCACCATAAGCCTTTGACTCTGAAAAGTGAAGATGGATTTGGGAAACGCGAGAGCTGCTTCCTGGGTACCGATTGATGCAAAGGGCCACCGCTTTGACACCTCGTATGAGCGGATTACGATTGAAGGATACTTTCTCTGCAAAGACACAGATCGCGTTCATTAATTTTCACAACGAATGCAGACAATGAACGAACGAGGTAGTAAACGGGTAAACATTTATGGGCAACACTTTAGTTTTCCTCTTAGTGCCACTGATTTCTTGTTAAATTGAAAAAAATATAAGAAATGTTCAAAACACTTCAAAATGATCACTTTTACGACGGTCCCGAGAAAATCACAATATCCAATGTACGAATCATAGATGAAACACGTACAAAAAGTGAGCCAAGATTGTTTTGGTTTCTTTATTTTTTTACATTTTTAACATTCTACCATAAACAATTTGTACATTTTACAAACGCATC
Source organism: Danionella cerebrum (assembly GCA_007224835.1). Classification (NCBI taxonomy): domain Eukaryota; kingdom Metazoa; phylum Chordata; class Actinopteri; order Cypriniformes; family Danionidae; genus Danionella; species Danionella cerebrum. The sequence goes on along the minus strand of SRMA01001564.1, from coordinate 14,461 downwards.
GAACAAAACGTGTGCTGGACACCAAATCTGCTATCTTTCCGCTATTGGGCAGCCTGGCATCGCGTGCACTTTACCCGTATGTTGTTCTCTGAGTGAGTCTCGAGTGTGGCTTTCGGAGTGCGGTCGGCTCTCATAAACACACGCACATCTCTCGCTGACGTTGGTTGTGTGTTTCTGGCATTGTCCTGCTGACTGCGACGAGCAGAAGAAATCAACTCGTCAAAACGGACAACGCCACCGCGGGAATTTCACCAGGAGAATCTAAGGAACAAGTAAAAGCAGACTCTGTTTAAAAGACAGCGCATGTCAAAGGCAGAACACCAACGCAATTTATTGGCCTTCACGAATCCACACAGACACGCCATCGCAGTCGCGGCGTGGAGAGAACCCTGTGCTTTTACTGACTCTGTAAAGCATTTCTACTAGGGAGAGAGAGAGAGAGAGAGAGAGAGAGAGATCACTGTCACAGCCTTCGTTTCTGCTGCTTTCTGAAAAAGAAACCCGTACTCGGCTCATTAGCATCTGTAACCAGCAGGAGCCGCCCGCTAGCCTCGAACTAGTGACCTTTTGAGGAAAAGCCACAGTGCTAGCTCTTGTGAAATGCGTCGACTGTAAAGAACAGCGTTAGCACAGGCCCAAAGGGCCGCAGTCACGGACACATTTGGAATGTCAGTTTTGCTCTCAAAGCTAAATTTTGTCACTGTAGTTATAGCTGCAACCCATCTTTAGAGAGAAAAAGACAAGTCTCGAATTTTCTTGTCTCTATCCCTTTTTTTTTCAATTAAACACAGCCGCAATAGCACACAAGTTCAAGTTTGATTATTTATATAGCGCTTTTCACAACGGACAGTGTCTCAAAGCAGCTTTACAGTAAACCAACAAGTTGAAACTCGAAAAAGAGGAAAAAATTAATTAATAAGTGGTGTATATTTCCCTAATAAGACTATGAGGTGGTCTGGAAATGTTTTGTTGAACCCCAAATGAATTTACTAGGTCTATAAATGACAGTCCAAGGGCATCACCTGGTTCATCTACATGAATATTAAAATCTCCCACAAGCAGTAATTTATCAAAAGTGACCAAGAGATCAGAGAGAAATTGAACAAAAAAACGTTACTCAAACCTGGCCCTCTCTCTCTCTCTCTCTCTCTCTCTCTCTCTTTCTCTTTCTCTCTCTGCGGTTTTTGGAGCGTGTGCGCCCTCAGGTGGCGAACCTCTGAAAAGAAAAAAACACAAATACATAGCACGAATCTGTTGAAGTGGTTAAGCGTCCAGTTAACCACGAGCTTCAAATAAAAGACAAAAGCATTTCTTAGGCAAGTAAAACCAGACACATCAAGTCTAAACAAACGTTTATCAGTCAGGCGTGACGAGAATGACGAGCGTGACGACGCAACCAATAGAGTTGAACGTCATTTGCATAGGTCCCTGTTTGAGCAAACCTTGAATCTACTCCGTCGAGACGAGGAACCAAATGACCTGAGAGCTTAAGCCCACCGAGAATCACACGCTGCTCGCGAACAGAGTGTTTTGGGGAGACCCTGAATATTTCCGGTCACCGTCAACTGAAATGCACTGCATAATAGGCCATTTGTAGTAAGCGCACGACGTCACTATTGGCTGTGAGCGGGGCGGCAGCTCACTGATGTGTCTGAAGTCTGTGGGGATTTGCGGTGCGGGGAAGAGGATGCGCACTTTTTTTTTTTCTTTCGCACGGCTTCATATTGTTAAATAAAATAAATGTATAAAATAAAAATGTATTTAAAATAAAGAAATAAACAACATTAGAACAACAACAATAGCAAATAATAATATGAATATCAACAATACAATTACTTAAAATCGAATTTCACAAACTGCTGTATTTATGCACTTCCAAAGCGAGTGATCAAACGAATCGGGAACATCAGAGTAAAAACAGTATTTCGTGTCAGTATAATTGTTATGTCTTTTCAAAGAACACTTGTCTGAATATAAAATATCTATGGTTTTAACCATAGACTTTAAAACCTAATCACAGGGTATGGGAGTTTCAAAATCCATCACCGCGCATGCGCGTATGAACATTGATTAAGTCCTCAATACTATTGAGTACGTCATCGCGCATGTGTGTTTCGATATTCATTACCGCGCATGCCTTAGAACATTTGTTAGGTGCTCAATGCCATTGATTACGTAACCAATGCGAGGGCACTTTACATTTTGACCATGATGAGTCGGGGTGGGACTCGTCATCAGCATCACGCCGGTGTAGCTGTGTCAGTGACGGGCTTTTGGGTGACAGAGGCTTGTCCGTTGTTTTTTTTTTGTTTTTTTCTCCATCTCATTTTTCTCGCGTGAATACATTGCAGATGATTTGTTGCGAGTGGCACGCGAGGTATCGCTGTTCCTCTTTTAGTGAGAAGGTTGCTGGTTCGAGGCCAGCCGGGGCTCTTCCAAAAGGAACTTGCTCATTCTCGTGAGCGGGTTTTCTCGGTTTACTCCACTGGAGCAAAAACATGCGTCGAGATCATTGAATTTGCTCAATTCTAGGGCGTACCCCGAAATCTTCCCAAACGGCGCTGGAAACGTGCACCGGCACCATAAGCCTTTGACTCGGAAAAGGGAAGACGGATTTGGGAAACGCGAGAGCTGCTTCCTGGGTACCGATTGATGCAAAGGGCCACGCTTTGACACCTCGTATGAGCGGATTACGATTGAAGGATACTCTTCTCTGCAAAGACACAGATCGCGTTCATTAATTTTCACAACGAATGCAGACAATGAGCGAACGAGGTAGTAAACGGGTAAACATTTATGGGCAACACTTTAGTTTTCCTCTTAGTGCGACTGTTTTCTTGTTAAATTGAAAAAAATATAAGAAATGTTCAAAACACTTCAAAATGATCCCTTCTACGACCGTCCCGAGAAAATCACAATATCCAATGTACGAATCATAGATGAAACACGTACAAAAAGTGAGCTAAGATTGTTTTGGTTTCTTTATTTTTTTACATTTTAACATTTTACCATAAACAATTTGTACATTTTACAAACGCATCGAACAAAACGTGTGCTGGACACCAAATCTGCTCTCTTTCCGTTATTGGGCAGCCTTGCATCGCGTGCGCTTTACCCGTATGTTGTTCTCTGAGTGAGTCTTGAGTGTGGCTTTGGAGTGCGGTCGGCTCTCATAAACACACGCACATCTCTCGCTGACGTTGGCTGTGTGTTTCTGGCATTGTCCTGCTGACTGCGGCGAGCAGAAGAAATCAACTCGTCAAAACGGACAACGCCACCGCGGGAATTTCACCAGGAGAATCTAAGGGAACAAGTAAAAGCAGGCTCTGGTTAAAAGACAGCGCATGTCATCGCGCATGTGTGTTTCGATATTCATTACCGCGCATGCCTTAGAGCATTTGTTAGGTGCTCAATGCCATTGAGTACGTAACCAATGCGAGGGCACCTTACATTTTGACCATGATGAGTCGGGGTGGGACTCGTCATCAGCATCACGCCGGTGTAGCTGTGTCAGCGACAGGCTTTTGGGTGACAGAGGCTTGTCCGTTGTTTTTTTTTGTTTTTTTTTCTCCATCTCATTTTTCTCGCGTGAATACATTGCAGATGATTTTTTGCGAGTGGCACGCCGGGTATCGCTGTTCCTCTTTTAGTGAGAAGGTTGCTGGTTCGAGGCCAGCGGGGGCTCTTCCAAAAGGAACTTGCTCATTCTCGTGAGCGGGTTTTCTCCGGTTTACTCCACTGGAGCAAAACATGCGTCGAGATCATTGAATTTGCTCAATTCTAGGGCGTACCCCGCAATCTTCCCAAACGGCGCTGGAAGCGTGCACCTGCACCATAAGCCTTTGACTCTGAAAAGGGAAGATGGATTTGGGAAACGCGAGAGCTGCTTCCTGGGTACCGCTTGATGCCAAGGGCCACCGCTTTGACACCTCGTATGAGCGGATTACGATTGAAGGATACTCTTCTCTGCAAAGACACAGATCGCGTTCATTAATTTTCACAGCGAATACAGACAATGAGCGAACGAGGTAGTAAACGGGTAAACATTTATGGGCAACACTTTAGTTTTTCTCTTAGTGCGACTGATTTCTTGTTAAATTGAAAAAAATATAAGAAATGTTCAAAACGCTTCAAAATGATCACTTCTACGACGGTCCCGAGAAAATCACAATATCCAATATACGAATCATAGATGAAACACGTACAAAAAGTGAGCTAAGATTGTTTTGGTTTCTTTATTTTTTTACATTTTTAACATTTTACCATAAACAATTTGGACATGTTACAAACGCATCGAACAAAACGTGTGCTGGACACCAAATCTGCTCTCTTTCCGTTATTGGGCAGCCTGGCATGGCGTGCACTTTACCCGTATGTTGTTCTCTGAGTGAGTCTTGGGTGTGGCTTTCGGAGTGCGGTCGGCTCTCATAAACACACGCACATCTCTCGCTGACGTTGGCTGTGTGTTTCTGGCATTGTCCTGCTGATTGCGACGAGCAGAAGAAATCAACTCGTCAAAACGGACAACGCCACCGCGGGAATTTCACCAGCAGAACCTAAGGGAACAAGTAAAAGCAGACTCTGTTTAAAAGACAGCGCATGTCCAAGGCAGAACACCAACGCAATTTATTGGCCTTCACGAATTCACACAGACACGTCATCGCAGTCGCGGTGTGGAGAGAACCCTGTGCTTTTACTGACTCTGTAAAGCATTTCTACTGGGGAGAGAGAGAGAGAGAGAGAGAGAGAGAGAGAAATCACTGTCACAGCCTTCGTTTCTGCTGCTTTCAAAAAAAGAAACCCGTACTTGGCTCATTAGCATCTGTAACCAGCAGGAGCCGCCCGCTAGCCTCGAACTAGTGACCTTTGATGAAAAGCCACAGTGCTAGCTCTTGTGAAATGCGTCGACTGTAAAGAACAGCCTTAGCACAGGCCCAAAGGGCCGCAGTCACGGACACATTTGGAATGTCAGTTTTGCTCTCAAAGCTAAATTTTGTCACTGTAGTTATAGCTGCAACCCATCTTTAGAGAGAAAAAAAGACAAGTCTCGAAATTTCTTGTCTCTATCCCTTTTTTTTTCAATTAAACACAGCCGCAATAGCACACAAGTTCAAGTTTGATTATTTATATAGCGCTTTTCACAACGGACAGTGTCTCAAAGCAGCTTTACAGTAAACCAACAAGTTGAAACTCGAAAAAAAAAAAAAAATTAATTAATAAGTGGTGTATATTTCCCTAATAAGACTATGAGGGGGTCTGGAGATGTTTTGTTGAACCCCAAATGAATTTACTAGGTCTATAAATGACAGTCCAAGGGCATCCCCTGGTTCATCTACATGAATATTAAAATCTCCCACAAGCAGTAATTTATCAAAAGTGGCCAAGAGATCAGAGAGAAATTGAACAAAAAAACGTTACTCAAACCTGGCCCTCTCTCTCTCTCTCTCTCTCTCTCTCTCTCTTTCTCTTTCTCTCTCTGCGGTTTTGGAGCGTGTGCGCCCTCAGGTGGCGAACCTCTGAAAAAAAAAAACACAAATACATAGCACGAATCTGTTGAAGTGGTTAAGCGTCCAGTTAACCACGAGCTTCAAATAAAGACAAAAGCATTTCTTAGGCAAGTAAAACCAGACACATCAAGTCTAAACAAACGTTTATCAGTCAGGCGTGGCGAGAATGACGAGCGTGACGACGCAACCAATAGAGTTGAACGTCATTTGCATAGGTCCCTGTTTGAGCAAACCTTGAATCTACTCCGTCGAGACGAGGAACCAAATGACCTGAGCGCTTAAGCCCACCGAGAATCACACGCTGCTCGCGAACAGAGTGTTGGGGGAGACCCTGAATATTTCCGGTCACCGTCAACTTGAATGCACTGCATAATAGGCCATTTATAATGAGCGCACGACGTCACAATTGGCTGTGAGCGGGGCGGCGGCTCACTGATGCGTCTGAAGTCTGTGTGGATTTGCGGTGCGGGGAAGAGGATGCGCACTTTTTTTTTTTCTTTCGCACGACTTCATATTGTTAAATAAAATAAATGTATAAAATAAAAATGTATTTAAAATAAAGAAATAAACAGCATTAGAACAACAACAATAGCAAATAATAATAAGAATATCAACAATACAATTACTTAAAATCGAATTTCACAAACTGCTGTATTTATGCACTTCCAAAACGAGTGATCAAACGAATCGGGATCATCAGAGTAAAAACAGTATTTCGTGTCAGCATAATTGTTATGTCTTTTCAAAGAACACTTGTCTAATTATAAAATATCTATGGTTTTAACCATAGACTTTTAAACCTAATCACAGGGTATGGGAGTTTCAAAATCCATCACCGCGCATGCGCGTATGAACATTGATTACGTCCTCAATACTATTGAGTACGTCATCGCGCATGTGTGTTTCGATATTCATTACGGCGCATGCCTTAGAACATTTGTTAGGTGCTCAATGCCATTGAGTACGTAACCAATGCGAGGGCACTTTACATTTTGACCATGATGAGTGGGGTGGGACTCGTCATCAGCATCACGCCGGTGTAGCTGTGTCAGCGACGGGCTTTTGGGTGACAGAGGCTTGTCCGTTTCTTTTTTTTTCTCCATCTCATTTTTCTCGCGTGAATACATTGCAGATGATTTGTTGCGAGTGGCACGCCGGGTATCGCTGTTCCTCTTTTAGTGTGAAGGTTGCTGGTTCGGGGCCAGCCGGGGCTCTTCCAAAAGGAACTTGCTCATTCTCGTGAGTGGGTTTTCTCCGGTTTACTCCACTGGAGCAAAAACATGCGTCGAGATCATTGAATTTGCTCAATTCTAGAGCGTACCCCGCAATCTTCCCAAACGGCGCTGGAAACGTGCACCGGCACCATAAGCCTTTGACTCTGAAAAGGGAAGATGGATTTGGGAAACGCGGGAGCTGCTTCCTGGGTACCGATTGATGCAAAGGGCCACCGCTTTGGCACCTCGTATGAGCGGGTTACGATTGAAGGATACTCTTCTCTGCAAAGACACAGATCGCGTTCATTAATTTTCACAATGAATACAGACAATGAACGAACGAGGTAGTAAACGGGTAAACATTTATGGGCAACACTTTAGATTTTGTCTTAGTGCGACTGATTTTTTTTTTTTAACTGAAAAAAATATAGAAATGTTCAAAACACTTCAAAATGATCACTTCTACGACGGTCCCGAGAAAATCACAATATCAATGTACGAATCATAGATGAAACACGTACAAAAAGTGAGCTAAGATTGTTTTGGTTTCTTTATTTTTTTACATTTTTAACCATTTACCATAAACAATTTGTACATTTTACAAACGCATCGAACAAAACGTGTGCTGGACACCAAATCTGCTCTCTTTCGTTATTGGGCAGCCTGGCATCGCGTGCACTTTACCCGTATGTTGTTCTCTGAGTGAGTCTTGAGTGTGGCTTTTGGTGTGCGGTCGGCTCTCATAAACACACGCACATCTCTCGCTGACGTTGGCTGTGTTTCTGGCATTGTCCTGCTGACTGCGACGAGCAGAAGAAATCAACTCGTCAAAACGGACAACGCCACCGCGGGAATTTCACCAGGAGAATCTAAAGGGAACAAGTAAAAGCAGACTCTGTTTAAAAGACAGCGCATGTCATCGCGCATGTGTGTTTCGATATTCATTACCGCGCATGCCTTAGAACATTTGTTAGGTGCTCAATGCCATTTAGTACGTAACCAATGCGAGGGCACTTTACATTTTGACCATGATGAGTCGGGGTGGGACTCGTCATCAGCATCACGCCGGTGTAGCTGTGTCAGCGACGGGCTTTTGGGTGACAGAGGCTTGTCCGTTGTTTTTTTGTTTTTTTTCTCCATCTCATTTTTCTCGCGTGAATACATTGCAGATGATTTGTTGCGAGTGGCACGCCGGGTATCGCTGTTCCTCTTTTAGTGAGAAGGTTGCTGGTTCGAGGCCAACCGGGGCTCTTCCAAAAGGAACTTGCTCATTCTCGTGAGCGGGTTTTCTCCGGTTTACTCCGCTGGAGCAAAAACATGCGTCGAGATCATTGAATTTGCTCAATTCTAGGGCGTACCCCGCAATCTTCCCAAGCGGCGCTGGGAGCGTGCACCGGCACCATAAGCCTTTGACTCTGAAAAGGGAAGATGGATTTGGGAAACGCGAGAGCTGCTTCCTGGGTACCGATTGTTGCAAAGGGCCACCGCTTTGACACCTCGTATGAGCGGATTACGATTGAAGGATACTCTTCTCTGCAAAGACGCAGGTCGCGTTCATTAATTTTCACAACGAATGCAGACAATGAACGAACGAGGTAGTAAACGGGTAAGCATTTATGGGCAACACTTTAGTTTTCCTCTTAGTGCGACTGATTTCTTGTTAAATTGAAAAAAATATAAGAAATGTTCAAAACACTTTAAAATGATCACTTCTACGACGGTCCCGAGAAAATCACAATATCCAATGTACGAATCATAGATGAAACACGTACAAAAAGTGAGCAAAGATTGTTTTGGTTTCTTTATTTTTTTACATTTTTAACATTTTACCATAAACAATTTGTACATTTTACAAACGCATCGAACAAAGCGTGTGCTGGACACCAAATCTGCTCTCTTTCCGTTATTGGGCAGCCTGGCGTCGCGTGCACTTTACCCGTATGTTGTTCTCTGAGTGAGTCTTGAGTGTGGCTTGTGGAGTGCGGGCGGCTCTCATAAACACACGCACATCTCTCGCTGACGTTGGCTGTGTGTTTCTGGCATTGTCCTGCGGACTGCGACGAGCAGAAGAAATCAACTCGTCAAAACGGACAACGCCACCGCGGGAATTTCACCAGGAGAATCTAAGGGAACAAGTAAAAGCAGACTCTGTTTAAAGACAGTGCATGTCAAAGGCAGAACACCAACGCAATTTATTGGCCTTCACGAATTCACACAGACACGTCATCGCAGTCGCGGCGTGGAGAGAACCCTGTGCTTTTACTGACTCTGTAAAGCAATTCTACTAGGGAGAGAGAGAGAGAGAGAGAGAGAGAGAGAAATCACTGTCACAGCCTTCGTTTCTGAAAAAAAAAGAAAAAGAAACCCGTACTTGGCTCATTAGCATCTGTAACCAGCAGGAGCCGCCCGCTAGGCTCGAACTAGTGACCTTTTGATGAAAAGCCACAGTGCTAGCTCTTGTGAAATGCGTCGACTGTAAAGAACAGCCTTAGCACAGACCCAAAGGGCCGCAGTCACGGACACATTTGGAATGTCAGTTTTGCTCTCAAAGCTAAATTTTGTCACTGTAGTTATAGCTGCAACCCATCTTTAGAGAGAAAAAAGACAAGTCTCGAATTTTCTTGTCTCTATCCCTTTTTTTTTCAATTAAGCACAGCCGCAATAGCACACAAGTTCAAGTTTGATTATTTATATGGCGCTTTTCACAACGGACAGTGTCTCAAAGCAGCTTTACAGTAAACCAACAAGTTGAAACTCGAAAAAGAGGAAAAAATTAATTAATAAGTGGTGTATATTTCCCTAATAAGACTATGAGGTGGTCTGGAAATGTTTTGTTGAACCCAAAATGAATTTACTAGGTCTATAAATGACAGTCCAAGGGCATCACCTGGTTCATCTACATGAATATTAAAATCTCCACAAGCAGTAATTTATCAAAAGTGACCAAGAGATCAGAGAGAAATTGAACAAAAAAACGTTACTCAAACCTGGCCCACTCTCTCTCTCTCTCTCTCTCTCTCTCTCTTTCTCTTTCTCTCTCTGCGGTTTTTGGAGCGTGTGCGCCCTCAGGTGGCGAACCTCTGAAAAGAAAAAGCACAAATACATAGCACGAATCTGTTGAAGTGGTTAAGCGTCCAGTTAACCACGAGCTTCAAATAAAGACAAAAGCATTTCTTAGGCAAGTAAAACCAGACACATCAAGTCTAAACAAACGTTTATCAGTCGGGCGTGACGAGAATGACGAGCGTGACGACGCAACCAATAGAGTTGAACGTCATTTGCATAGGTCCCTGTTTGAGCAAACCTTGAGTCTACTCCGTCGAGACGAGGAACCAAATGACCTGAGAGCTTAAGCCCACCGAGAATCACACGCTGCTCGCGAACAGAGTGTTGGGGGAGACCCTGAATATTTCCGGTCATTTATAATAAGCGCACGACGTCACTATTGAATGACGAGCGCGCCACGTCACCATTGGCTGTGAGCGGGGCGGCAGCTCACTGATGTGTCTGAAGTCTGTGTGGATTTGCGGTGCGGGGAAGGGGATGCGCACTTTTTTTTTTCTTTCGCACGGCTTCATATTGTTAAATAAAATAAATGTATAAAATAAAAATGTATTTAAAAGAAAGAAATAAACGGCATTAGAACAACAACAATAGCAAATAATAATATGAATATCAACAATACAATTACTTAAAATCGAATTTCACAAACTGCTGTATTTGTGCACTTCCAAAACGAGTGATCAAACGAATCGGGATCATCAGAGTAAAAACAGTATTTCGTGTCAGTATAGTTGTTATGTCTTTTCAAAGAACACTTGTCTGATTATAAAATATCTATGGTTTTAACCATAGACTTTAAAACCTAATCACAAGGTATGGGAGTTTCAAAATCCATCACCGCGCATGCGCGTATGAACATTGATTACGTCCTCAATACTATTGAGTACGTCATCGGGCATGTGTGTTTCGATATTCATTACCGCGCATGCCTTAGAACATTGGTTAGGTGCTCAATGCCATTGAGTACGTAACCAATGCGAGGGCACTTTACATTTTGACCGTGATGAGTCGGGGTGGGACTCGTCATCAGCATCACGCCGGTGTAGCTGTGTCAGCGACGGGCTTTTGGGTGACAGAGGCTTGTCCGTTGTTTTGTTTTTGTTTTTTTGCCCCATCTCATTTTTCTCGCGTGAATACATTGCAGATGATTTGTTGCGAGTGGCACGCCGGGTATCGCTGTTCCTCTTTAGTGAGAAGGTTGCTGGTTCGAGGCCAGCCGGGGCTCTTCCAAAAGGAACTTGCTCATTCTCGTGAGCGGGTTTTCTCCAGTTTACTCCACTGGAGCAAAAACATGCGTCGAGATCATTGAATTTGCTCAATTCTAGGGCGTACCCCGCAATCTTCCCAAACGGCGCTGGAAACGTGCACCGGCACCATAAGCCTTTGACTCTGAAAAGGAAAGATGGATTTGGGAAACGCGAGAGCTGCTTCCTGGGTACCGATTGATGCAAGGGGCCACCGCTTTGACACCTCGTATGAGCGGATTACGATTGAAGGATACTCTTCTCTGCAAAGACACAGATCGCGTTCATTAATTTTCTCAACGAATACAGACAATGAACGAACGAGGTAGTAAACGGGTAAACATTTATGGGCAACACTTTGGTTTTCCTCTTAGTGCGACTGATTTCTTGTTAAATTGAAAAAAATATAAGAAATGTTCAAAACACTTCAAAATGATCACTTCTACGACGGTTCCGAGAAAATCACAATATCCAATGTACGAATCATAGATGAAACACGTACAAAAAGTGAGCTAAGATTGTTTTGGTTTCTTTATTTTTTTACATTTTTAACATTTACCATAAACAATTTGTACATTTTACAAACGCATCGAACAAAACGTGTGCTGGACACCAAATCTGCTCTCTTTCCGTTATTGGGCAGCCTGGCATCGCGTGCACTTTACCGGTATGTTGTTCTCTGAGTGAGTCTTGAGTGTGGCTTTCGGAGTGCGGCCGGCTCTCATAAACACCCGCACATCTCTCGCTGACGTTGGCTGTGTGTTTCTGGCATTGTCCTGCTGACTGCGGCGAGCAGAAGAAATCAACTCGTCAAAACGGACAACGCCACCGTGGGAATTTCACCAGGAGAATCTAAGGGAACAAGTAAAAGCAGACTCTGTTTAAGAGACAGCGCATGTCATCGCGCATGTGTGTTTCGATATTCATTACCGCGCGTGCCTTAGGACATTTGTTAGGTGCTCAATGCCATTGAGTACGTAACCAATGCGAGGGCACTTTACATTTTGACCATGATGAGTCGGGGTGGGACTCGTCATCAGCATCCCGCCGGTGTAGCTGTGTCAGCGGCGGGCTTTTGGGTGACAGAGGCTTGTCCGTTGTTTTTTTTGTTGTTTTTTTTCCCCATCTCATTTTTCTCGCGTGAATACATTGCAGATGATTTGTTGCGAGTGGCACGCCGGTATCGCTGTTCCTCTTTTAGTGAGAAGGTTGCTGGTTCGAGGCCAGCCGGGGCTCTTCCAAAGGGAACTTGCTCATTCTCGTGAGCGGGTTTTCTCCGGTTTACTCTACTGGAGCAAAAACATGCGTCGAGATCATTGAATTTGCTCAATTCTAGGGCGTACCCCGCAATCTTCCCAAGCGGCGCTGGAAGCGTGCACCGGCACCATAAGCCTTTGACTCTGAAAAGGGAAGATGGATTTGGGAAACGCGAGAGCTGCTTCCTGGGTACCGATTGATGCAAAGGGCCACCGCTTTGACACCTCGTATGACCGGATTACGATTGAAGGATACTCTTCTCTGCAAAGACACAGATCGCGTTCATTGATTTTCACAACGAATACAGACAATGAACGAACGAGGTAGTAAACGGGTAAACATTTATGGGCAACACTTTAGTTTTCCTCTTAGTGCGACTGATTTCTTGTTAAATTGAAAAAATATAAGAAATGTTCAAAACACTTCAAAATGATCACTTCTACGACGGCCCCGAGAAAATCACAATATCCAATGTACGAATCATAGATGAAACATGTACAAAAAGTGAGCTAAGATTGTTTTGGTTTCTTTATTTTTTTACATTTTTTACATTTTACCATAAACAATTTGTACATTTTACAAACGCATCGAACAAAACGTGTGCTGGACACCAAATCTGCTCTCTTTCCGTTATTGGGCAGCCTGGCATCGCGTGCACTTTACCCGTATGTTGTTCTCTGAGTGAGTCTTGAGTGTGGCTTTTGGAGTGCGGTCGGCTCTCATAAACACCCGCACATCTCTCGCTGACGTTGGCTGTGTGTTTCTGGCATTGTCCTGCTGACTGCGACGAGCAGAAGAAATCAACTCGTCAAAACGGACAACGCCACCGGGAATTTCACCAGGAGAATCTAAGGGAACAAGTAAAAGCAGACTCTGTTTAAAAGACAGCGCATGTCAAAGGCAGAACACCAACGCAATTTATTGGCCTTCACGAATTCACACAGACACGTCATCGCAGTCGCGGCGTGGAGAGAACCCTGTGCTTTTACTGACTCTGTAAAACATTTCTACTAGGGAGAGAGAGAGAGAGAGAGAGAGAAATCACTGTCACAGCCTTCGTTTCTGCTGCTTTCTGAAAAAGAAACCCGTACTTGGCTCATTAGCATCTGTAACCAGCAGGAGCCGCCCGCTACCCTCGAACTAGTGACCTTTTGATGAAAAGCCACAGTGCTAGCTCTTGTGAAATGCGTCGACTGTAAAGAACAGCCTTAGCACAGGCCCAAAGGGCCGCAGTCACGGACACATTTGGAATATCAGTTTTGCTCTCAAAGCTAAATTTTGTCACTGTAGTTATAGCTGCAACCCATCTTTAGAGAGAAAAAAGACAAGTTGTGAATTTTCTTGTCTCTATCCCTTTTTTTTTCAATTAAACACAGCCGCAATAGCACACAAGTTCAAGTTTGATTATTTATATGGCGCTTTTCACAACGGACAGTGTCTCAAAGCAGCTTTACAGTAAACCAACAAGTTGAAACTCGAAAAAGAGGAAAAAATTAATTAATAAGTGGTGTTTATTTCCCTAATAAGACTATGAGGTGGTCTGGAAATGTTTTGTTGAACCCCAAATGAATTTACTAGGTCTATAAATGACAGTCCAAGGGCATCACCTGGTTCATCTACATGAATAGTAAAATCTCCCACAAGCAGTAATTTATCAAAAGTGACCAAGAGATCAGAGAGAAATTGAACAAAAAAACGTTACTCAAACCTGGGCCTCTCTCTCTCTCTCTCTCTCTCTCTCTCTCTTTCTCTTTCTCTCTCTGCGGTTTTTGGAGCGTGTGCGCCCTCAGGTGGCGAACCTCTGAAAAGAAAAAACACAAATACATAGCACGAATCTGTTGAAGTGGTTAAGCGTCCAGTTAACCACGAGCTTCAAATAAAGACAAAAGCATTTCTTAGGCAAGTAAAACCAGACACATCAAGTCTAAACAAACGTTTATCAGTCAGACGTGACGAGAATGACGAGCGTGACGACGCAACCAATAGAGTTGAACGTCATTTGCATGGGTCCCTGTTTGAGCAAACCTTGAATCTACTCCGTCGAGACGAGGAACCAAATGACCTGAGCGCTTAAGCCCACCGAGAATCACACGCTGCTCGCGAACAGAGTGTTTTGGGGAGACCCTGAATATTTCCTGTCACCGTCAACTGAAATGCACTGCATAATAGGCCATTT
>SRMA01001563.1:0-19928 GCA_007224835.1 Danionella cerebrum | reverse complement strand
AAAATAGAGGAATAGAGTTCTGGAGTAGAAAGTGTGATGTCAGGGAGAGAAGAAGAGGAAAGATTCAAGAAAGGAGCAGAAGGAAAGCATAATCGGATAGATTAGGAGAGGAGAAGAAGAATTTAGGAGAGGACAAAAGTTGAGATACAGGAGAAATCAGAAAGGGAAGTGATCAAGGGGTCGTCGATGTTATGAAGAGCAAATCTAAAGAGAATAGAGGAAATGAAGATGAAAGACCTGTGAAATGAACAGAAGAGCATAGTCTGAGAAAAGAGGAGACATGAGATGAGAAGGAAAAGAGATCAGCAATGGATCTCTATTTTTTTTATAAATTATGAGGAAAAGTGATCAAGTGTAAAATATCTGGTGGAGAAAAGGAGAGCTAGGAGAAAAATCAGGAGAGTGAGATATCAACAGAAGAAGAGATATCTTCAACATTAGAAGATATCTTGAGGAGAACAACTGGAGAGATCAGTGGAAGATAAAGCCATGAGTTCAAAAGTGCAATAGAAAATGAGAGATAAGAAAGAGGAGTGGTCTGTACACAGAAAAAGATTAGGATAAGAGGTAAAAACAGGAGGAATAGAGGAAGATTTGGGACGAAGAGATCAGGAATAGAACTCAGAAGCATAATACTAGGAAAATGATGAGAAGTGATCAAGTGTTAGAGATATCAGAAGGCAAAAAAGGGATCAAGACAAGGAGAGATCTACTGGAGGAGAAGAGAAAAGAAATGGGAAGCGAAGTGATCAAGAGTAGGAGAGGACAATGGAAGAATATTATCAATCAGGAAGTGGAGAAGAATAGAACAAAATACGAAAGATCAGAAGGAGGTTAAGAGGAGATCTCAGAAGGAGAAGAAACCTGAGGGGGGTAAAGTTAGACGCCACATGGACTGATTCAGGGATCTCTATCTTTCCTCAGATGTCGACCGAGCCCTTGGATTCCTCCCAACTGAACAAAAATATCAGATGTGTTTCTAAGGAAAAAAAGATTGGGGACAGATGAAACGAAATTCAGTTTTTGGCTGAATTTTGGTCTGGTTTGATTGATGATGATATTGAAGTTTTGATAAGAGAGAGCGGCGCGAGGGTTCTTCACTCTAGTTGATTCTCATTCATCCACCGCTGTGGGAAAGAATGAAGAATCAAATCCCTCCAAAGCCAGAGAGCATGACTGGAATAACTTTCCTTTGCTCAAGCTTGAAGGGACATCTAAAAAAGGAATAATAATTGTCATTAGTTCCCATTACAACAACCCGAGTGTTTGGTTAATCCTCTGAGCACAACTCAATATTAGAACTATATTTAAAGATCCAGAAAGAGAAAGGCATCTCTGAATCTGTCTTGACACTGGTGGCTTTACCTTAAATGCGTGAACTTTCTCAGTGATCCAGTCAGTTGGGACAAACAAAAAGACTATTAAGAGCTTGTGAAGAGATTTTTTTAATCATTATATTAAGTCTTAATATAGGGGCCATACTATGCAAAATCAACTTTGACCATATTTTAGAGTCGTTCCCTGATTAAAAACATGACTCAAGTTTTATTCATAATCGTTATAGTCCTTTTTTGTCTGCTGAAAACGGCTCGATGTTCCTTGCAACTCCCAGTTTTTACCTCTGCCCACTGACCAATCAGATTAAACGCTATGCAAATCTGGTGCACTGCCTGACCCTGTAGTAAGAACAGCAGATCCGCACTGAAGAACAATGCAGAGAAAGTGTGTTTTCTGTCAATTATAATGTAATTAGGCATTGGGGTTGGGTGATGTCAAGTAATTTGGGACCTAGGGTCCCGAATCCAGTGACAGCTGTTTGAAGACGGCGCAGGTGAGTTCTTGTGTGTCTTTTGCATAATAACATCTGATAAACCGTTGATGGCACATGGTGACAGTTTAGTTTACCGTTCTTTTTCCTTCTTTATCGTATTCATCAGCAAAACAGTAGACGGCATCTCTTCGTATCGGAGGGTGAAACATTTGAAGTCCCACCCTCCTCTAACTTTAGCACTCGCTGATTGGATATTTACACAAAGGAGCAGTTCATTGATTGGAATTATTCAAATGAGAAACCGAAAAATCGCAGTTCACAAGCGCGTACCGAAGCAAGGAGGGAGTACCGAATGGTTTGGTATAAAACCGAGTATTGTGGCATCCCTAGCACAGGCATATGCCAGGATTCATCAGGCTGAAATTGTGAAAGTGGTTCAGGGAGCATGAGATGTCCAGATCTTAACCCCGTTGAGAATATTAGGGACGTGCTGGAGAAGATCCGACTATACCATCATCAATGCAAGATCTTGGTGAAAATGGAATGCAATACTGGATGGAAATAAATCTTGTTACAGTGTGGAAGCTTATCGAAACAATGGCCCAGCAAATATATGGTGTAATCAGAGCTGAAGGCGGTCAAAGGAAGTATTAACACACCCATCCAAATTGAGATTCGCATGAATCTTCGGATGGCTTCTCAGCAGAGTGCTCTTCGTCTGGGTCGAGGAAAAATTGATGCAATGACATTCCCTGCCTGAGGATGGCGTGTGCTGTACACAGATGCATTCCGTGTCAGACAGGAAAACAGGAAAGATGATGATGACAGAGAAGAAATCAAAGAACACATTGAAAAATCATGGATGTCGAGCGGTTTATACTGTTGGTGGCTGATCACATGACAAAAATGCAAAGAAAAGTGACGATTTGTGGCGCACTACTTCTTTCCTGTGCGAAGTCTCTATGAAAATTTGGGATCAACTCTTTTACATCCTACACAATGTCATCGTTCTTCTTGCGAAAAGCTGATCCGATATGGCAGTGTGAAACCCTATTTTGCTGGCAGCACTCATTCGGTCAGATGTGTGAGGCGCGTTGTCGCACAAAACTTTGGACCGGAAATTTAGATCACTAAGTTTAGTGTGTGTGACCATTAAATTTTAACAGCAATTTTTTTGGCCAGGCAGTGTAGCTTGGAAAGGTTTTAAAAGAGGAAGTATAACGAGCAAATGTATTTAAAATGTATTATTATTAATGACAGCAATATTATGCATATTAAGCTACACATCCCATAATTCAGTGCATCCACCTGGAAATGGACACAATTGTATATTTTTTTATGTAAACAAACAGATGCCACAAAAGTGTTAAAGACTAAAAACAAATAATTTAACGGCATAAAAATTGAAATAAGGTTCCTGCAAGACTATTCTACACACCTCCATTTTCTCTTCTAGACAATTTAATTCAGATTATATCTTTTGTCACAGTTTTAGTATTTTTGTCACCTCGCATTTTATGTGAGTGTGTTCAATTCAACACACTCGAATGGAGTTGTGTTTACCAACATCATCCACTAACAAAAATGCTATCCATCCAAATCTCCGCGAGTCATTATAACCACATGATTACTAAGCACATATTTTAAGAAATGCTGCATTTTTGTATAGAAGTATGGCTTCTGAACAATGGTCGAGAGACCCACAAGATCTGTAGAAGGTTTACACGGACACTTCCTGCAGGCTGACACTGGTTTAGTGGTGGATTTAATTTTTAGCGCTAAAACCATCTTCGTATGATGGATTCGATCCTCATTTCAAGTGGAAGAAGCATTTCGCTGCAATGTTAATGTATTCAGTTGAGCTGAATAATTGATGCGCAGGTTCGACTCGGTCCGGCTCCTCCGCGGATGATGGAGATTAAACCAAACACATGCTGGGAATAAAGAAATACAGCAGCAGAGCACCACTGGAGTCATTTACACTTGCTGAATCATGAGGATGGGCTTGCTGGGAAAAAAGATTCACCAACTTAAAGGCATAGGTAACATAAAAATAAATATGAAGTCTCTCTCTCCATCCTGTTATTGATCCACTGGAGTTTTTCTGTTGATTACCATTGGAGTCAAACGGACTGATTCGGCAAATCTCTCTCTCTGCCTAAAGCTTTCAAATGACAATTACAGCAGTAAGTGGAGAGGTAAAATCCGCTCAGACGTCTGTGTTCTGAGAATGAACCAAAGACTCAGGTGGACAGCGAGGGATTAAAGATGGATGTTTCATGTTTGGCGAACCGTCTCTTTCACAGCAGTCAGTTGGAGATGAGGAAAGAAGTAGAGGGTTGTGTTCTTGGGAGAATTTATTCCAAGTGAACATGGCTCCTCATGAATTAACCATTGCTCCGACAGAGGTTTCACAAAAACGCTCTCTTTCTCTCTGAGAAACAGTTTGATTTAGGGTTTTATATTTGTATCCTAAAAAGCTCGTTCACACATTTACTCTTTTTACAATTTGGCAGAAATCTACATTGATGCTTCTACGAGATTCCAGGAGACATTTTTACCTAGTCTTCAAATGTTCTCTAGAGGTGAAAGATCTGAACTGCAGCAGACGATTCTGTAGACAAGCCCTTCTACGATGAAGCCAAGCCAGAGTCATTGATGATGATCCCTCCTTTCTGAAATAAATAAGGCTTCCCCTGAAATAGATATCACCAGCATGTGTGTCGCATTCATAATGCCTCCAGAATGTGCAAACCATACGTCCTCTGTGTTTAAAAAGAAGAACATCCTCTTTAGACTGGAGGTCATGGTTAGAATCTCGAATTTATTCCAATTTATAATTGTTCATTGTGACCTTTTGTGTCCTGTTATCCCGGTTATGATGTGCACTCGTGTCTACTTGATGGAGCATTAGTTGGCATCTGCAGAGGGCACTGTGATGAGTGAGAGAGATTTCCAGAAGTAGTTGTGATCGTTGGTGACTAACCGTCTCGAGAAATGATTCAATGTAGAGTTGAAGACCCTTTAAGTCTAGCAGACACCAGTTCATTTTTAAGAGTCATATTTAACATCTAGTAGCATTTAGCGTTGATCTAGAGTAATGTTGTGTTTAAAAAATGCCGTAAATCTTTAATCCTGACTCTTCATCTCTAAGAAAAACCTTTAAAGCTAATCATGATGCAGCAGTGGTGAAGTTTCCGTTCATTAACTCGTAGATACACACTGCCTCCTGCGATTTGAAATTCAAGGTGCTAAAAGTAAAACCTGAGACATTCTGCTGCTCTTCATTCTTTCTCTCACACGGTTTCTATTCTTACTTCAGCTGACAGCACATCTGTGTGTGAGGGTGCTAGTGAGCATGTGAGTGTCAAGTCTCTTCACTCTGCTCAGCGTCAAACCAGAAACCCTCAACAATGGAACCCCACATCTGTATCGACACCTCTAGAAAATATTAGCAGCGAGTCTCGAATCAAAGGCACACGTCACAACACATTTAAATACTATTATTAACTCTCCTACATCCAAGTCTCTGGTTGATCTTCAGTACATGACTGAACTCAAATCTGAGGGATTTGCATCTGTTTCTGTCATTCCAAAGCTCCTGAAAGAATCCAGTGGTTGAAACGAAGGCCATAGACTGATTCAGCGAATCTGTCAGATAACAGATGTATCAATATTAATATTTCATGAGACAATTTGGTACCAGCTTGCTTAAAAAGTGCAGCTGTATGGGAGTCACTAGTGTCCATCCATCAGTTTATTTAACCACTAATTCCTTATTTGTGTCACTGGGTTCTGCAGGTTCCCACAGCTGTGATCATAAGTTTTAAAGTTTCTGTAAAATATGAATAATAACACAACTTTTTCATGTCCTAATCATGGTTAGAGGTTGAGTGAAGCCTTTTATTGTAAACAACTGTGTTTCCTCTTTTAAAATCATAACAATGAGAAAATGTACATATCGCAATTTTCTTTTGTTTTTCCCCCTCTTTATGAGCCTGAAGTCTCTTGAGATAGTTGTCGATGAGGTTCTTTATCTTCTCTGTTGGTAAAGCAGCTTCTTCTTGGTTAAAAGCCTCCAGCTCTTGTAAATTCTTGGGTTGTTTTGCATGAACTGCACATTTGAGTTTGCCAAGAGTGGTTTAATGATATTGAGCTCAGGAGATTGAGATGGCCACTCCAGATCCTTCACTTTGTTCTGGTGGAACCAATGACAGGTGGACTCTCTCTTGTGTTTTGGATCATTGTTGGAATGTCCACTAACGTCTCATTCGCAGCTTCCGGGCTGATGAGTGCACATGTTTCTCCAGTAACCTTTGATGACATGCATTCATCTTCCCATTGATTTTGAGCAAGTTTCATGTTTCTCTGGAGCTCAGATATATCCAGAACATCAGTGATCCACCTCCGTGGGGACGGTTTTCCGTTCTTGTTGACTCCAATCCAAATGTAGTGTTAATGGTTGCGACGCAAAGTTCAATTTGCGTCGAATTGCTCCAATTAACTTTGTTCCAGACATTTGGAAGCTTGTCTTTGAGTTTTGTGCATTGTAATCGCCTACTTTGTGGCATTGATTAGTAATGGCTTGCCCATGCAACCCATTTTTTTGTGTTTTTCGCAGTTGTACAGAATGTTTGTCCCTTAAACTTTTAGCATCACTTAAAAATTTTCCTGGAAGTTGTAGCAGAATGTTTGTTGGTCTACCTAGTTTCAAAAGAATCTGTCACATTCTACTTCTACACCCAACTTCACCAAACCACTAACCACGAGTGCAAAAATGCCTTTGTGTTATCATTCACATTTTCTGAAATTGTGCACAAATAAAGCTCACCTCTATGTCTGCACTTGAGCATAAAAAACTTCCTCTTCTCTGTCGTGACTCATACATATTTCAGCACCATGTGGCTCCTGAGGTGGGAGGGTCTTCAAGCTCTGGCTTCTCTTTCACTGTTGCCATTTCTCAGAGCTACCCGTGCAGCTCTACTGTGCGTCACTCAATAGCGTCTGTGCGGAAATTCGCCTAGGAACATTGTTCCGCCGCGCTTAATATCGCGCTAATAATAAATATATATTATTTAATAAAAAAAATACCGAAACGGTACACAAGTGTACCGAACCGAACAGGCCGCACCGAAACGGTTCAATACATCCCTGTGAACCGTTACACCCCTACTTAAATTGTCTTGTGGTTAAATAATGTCGGTGGAAATCCATCGTGGAAAAACTTGAAAAGTCCTTGCTTTGACATACACTGCAAGAAATTAACCAAATAAAAATCAGTAATAAACCGGCAGCTATGGTTTCCTGAACTTTACCGTCAAATATGAGGTAGCATTATTATGTTGGCTTGCTTGCAAAGCCAACATATTGTTATTGCACCTAAACTTATTATTCTTCTTCTTCTTCTTATTATGTTGGCTTGCAGAGCCAACATATTGTTATCTCTCTTAAACTTATTATGTTGGCTTGCAAAGCCAACATATTGTTATCTCTCGTAAACTTATTATTAGTGTGAATGCAGAGGCATTCACACTATTGTTATCCTACGTATTTATTATTAGTGTGAATGCAGAGGCATTCACACTATTGTTATCCTACGTATTTATTAGTGTGAATGCAGAGGCATTCACACTATTGTTATCCTACGTATTTATTATTATTATTCTCCCAAATTTCTGTCGCTAACTCCTCCCGCATACTTTTAGCTAGATACACCATTCAAACGTCAAAATGTTCAGCTTCTTTTGGACTATGTTGCTATTACGTGTCACTTTTCAAACTTTTATACTTTTTAATAAATTTAACTTTATTTAAAAATTATTTTCCCATTGAAATGAATGGGACACGCTTCAAATCTCTTTCAATCTTCAGCTTTTTTTCAACCTTCATAACTTCAGCATACTTTCAGCTAGAGCAGTCATTCAAATTTTAAACAATTCAACACATTTTCAGCTTTTAAAAGATGTTTTCAGCTTTTTCATATCTTTTACAGATTTTTATAAATCACAGTTTAAGTTTAATGAAGAATTTGGATTTTGACCTAATTCTGCTCCACTCTAGCTTCCACTCTAATTTTTCACATCTCAAACTTCTTCATCAATTCCTCTCTCCTAAACTAAACTTTACCCTTTATGCATAAAATTTATATTAAAGTAGTAGAGAAATTTGTCCTCTTTCCAAAGATGCAGTTGTTTCTTTCATATGACCTACGGTTTTTAAACTAGGAGGGCTAAACCTTAACGAGGGAAGCAAATTGCTCCATTAAGATCAATGCATTTCACCCAGAAAATAATTCTTGAAGGTTTTAAATTAAGGCTTTTTCTAACTCGCCATAACTAATAGAATTTTCCACATATCTTAAAAAAATTTTATACCATAATCTTCATTGAGGCCTTCTGCTTCTCACAAAGAAAGAATCATCTCGATATGTCTTACAGTTCTTCTGTAATCTTTATTTGTTTGAGGCATGGTCAACATCTGAGAAATGTCTCCTCGATTCGAAAAGTGGCAGTTGGAGGCAGCTGTTAATCAACTAATTTGAATAACGAAATTTGATTGGCTTAGCCTTCTCATACACTCACAATGGGCCATAGAGATGCATTGCTGCCATTCATTTCAATGGGGCAATTGATTCCCATAGATCCTATTGTAAAAGTGCTTTTGTAATTGGTTCACAATGGAGAGTCAAAGCAACATTAAGTATACATATAACTAATCCAGCCAATCATTGCTTATGATTTAACATAAATTCATCAAGCCACGCCCAGTTTTAACAACCATAGAGATGCATTGCTGCCATTCATTTCAATGGGGCAAATGATTCCCATATGAGCTAATTGTAAAAGAGCTTTTGTAATTGGTTCACAATGGAGATTCATAGCAACATTAAGGATGCATATAACTAATCCAGCCAATCATTGCTTATGATTTAACATAAATTCATCAAGCCACGCCCACTTTTCAACATTATTTTTGAATGTCAAAATATCTTCTAAGTGGAACATCGTAGAAACATGGGAGTTGTTTTATATTGATCTAAGTTGAATGTAGATTACAACATGATGTCACCAACTCATCCATAGCAACCAGATTATTTACCATAGCAACCAAACCGGATAATCTTTATCTCAGCCTAGGAAAATGCTAGAGACACAGGAGTTGGTCTAATGGACTTGTAGTCAAACAGGGAACCTTATATAATGTCAATGACCCCTCCATAGCAACCATGCTGGTTACCATAGCAACCCAACTGACACATCTCTATCTCAGCTTAGGAAAATGAGAGAGACACGGGAGTTGGTCTAAATGACTTGTAGTCACACAGGGAACATTATATAATGTCACTGACCTCTCCATAGCAACCATACTGGTTACCATAGCAACCAAATTGACACATGTCTATCTCAGCTTAGGAAAATGAGAGAGACATGGGAGTTGGTTTAAATGACTTGTAGTCAGAAAGGGAACATTATATAATGTCACTTACCCCTCCATAGCAACCATACTGGTTACCATAGCAACCCAATTGACACATCTTTATCTCTGCTTAGGAAAATGCTAGAGACATGGGGGTGAGTTTGTTTCACTAATAGCGACCCCGGAAACATTCATTGAGGTAGCAGACCCCTCCATAGCAGCCATACTGGTTGCCATAGCAACCCAATTGACACATTTCTATCTCAGCTTAGGAAAATGCTAGAGACACAGGAGTTGGTTTAATTGACTTGTAATCACACAGGGAACATTATATTATGTCACTGACCCCTTCATAGCAACCATACTGGTTACCATAGCAACCAAATTGACATTTCTATCTCAGCTTAGGGAAACGAGAGAGACACGGGAGTTGGTCTAAATGACTTGTAGTCACACAGGGAACATTATATAATGTCACTGACCCCTCCATAGCAACCATACTGGTTACCATAGCAACCAAATTGACACATCTCTATCTCAGCTTAGGAAAATGCTTGAGACATGGGGGTTGGTGTAATTTACTTGTAGTCACACAGGGATCAATATATTATGCCAATGACCCCTCCATAGCAACCATACTGGTTAGCATAGCAACCCAATTGACACATCTCTCCCTCAGCTTAGGAAAGTGCTAGAGACATGGGGTGAGTTTGTTTCAATAATTGTGACCCCGGTAACAATCACTGAGGTAACTAAACCCTCCATAGCAACCAAATGGTTACCATGGCAACCAAATTGACATATCTCTATCTCAGCTTAGAAAAATGCTAGGGACACAGGGTTTGGTTTGTTTCACTCATAGTGACACAGGAAACATTATATGATGTCAATGACCCCTCCATAGCAACAATACTGGTTACCATAGCAACCCAGTTGGCACATCTTTTTCTCAGCTTAGGAAAATGCTAGAGACACAGGGGTTGTTGTAATTTACCTGTAGTCACTCAAGGAACATTATATGATGTTACTGACCCCTCCATAGCAACCATACTGGTTACCATAGCAACCAAATTGACACATCTCTATCTCAGCTTAGGAAAATGAGAGAGACACGGGAGTTGGTCTAAATGACTTGTAGTCACACAGGAACATTATATAATGTCACTGACCCCTCCATAGCAACCATACTGGTTACCATAGCAACCGAATTGAGACATCTCTATTTCTGATTTGGAAAATGAAAGAGACATGGGAGTTGGTCTAAATGACTTGTAGTAACACAGGGAACATTATATAATGTCACTGACCCCTCCATAGCAACCATACTGGTTACCATAGCAACCAAATTGACACATCTCTATCTCAGCTTAGGAAAATGAGGGAGACACGAGAGTTGGTCTAAATGACTTGTAGTCACACAGGGAACATTATATAATGTCACTGACCCCTCCATAGCAACCATACTGGCTACCATAGCAACCAAAATGACACATCTCTATCTCAGCTTAGTAAAATGAGAGAGACACTGGAGTGGGTCTAAATGACTTGTAGTCACACAGGGAACATTATAAAATGTCACTGACCCATCCATAGCAACCATACTGGTTACCATAGCAACCAAATTGGCATATCCCTATATCAGCTTTGGAAAATGCTAGAGACATGGGGGTTGTTTTGTTTCACTCATAGTGACACTGGGAACAATCTATTATGTAAATGACCTGTCCAGAGCGACCAGACTTTTTTTACCACAGCAACGCAATTGCCATATCTTTATCTTAGATTAGGAAAATGCTAGACAGAATTTCAACTTACTTATATTATACCTTTCAGCTTCCACTTTTAACTTTTGACACTTTCAACTTTCAAAAGTTTTAGCTTCCACTTTCTATTTTCGACACTTTCCACTTTACAATGCTTCACCTTTCAACTTTATACGTTTTCAACTTTAGAATGTTTCACATTTCAGCCTCCACTTTCAACTTTTGATATTTTCAACTTTACAATGTTTCACCTTTCAGCTTCCACTTTCAACTTTTGACACTTTCAACTTTCTAATATTTTAACATTAAGCTTCCACTTTCAACTTTACATATTTCAACTTTACAATGTTTCAGCTTTAGCTTTCAACTTTTGACATTTTAACTTTCTAATGTTTTACCTTTCAGCTTGAACTTTCAACTTTTGACACTTTAACTTTCTAATGTTTTACCTTTCAGCTCCCACTTTTAATTTTTAACACTTTCTACTTTCTAATTTTTCACCCTTCAGCATCCACTTTCAACTTTGCATATTTCAAATTTACAATGTTTCAGCTTCAGCTTTTGAAACTTTCTAATGTTTCACTCTTCAGCCCGGGAATTCAGCAATTTGAGCATTACCTTTTCAGCTCTCTGCATTCACACGCATTTTCCGCTAGGAAATGCACTTTCTAGTTATTATTATTTTTATTATTCTCCCACTTTTTGACCTTCAACTCCTTCAGCATACTTCATGCTAGAAACACCATTCAAACGTCAAAACGTTCAGCTTCTTTTGGAATAGGTTGCTTGTATTTTTCTTATTAAAATGTTTTATACTTTTTATAAAATTTAACTTTATTTAAAATATTTTTTCCATTGAAATGAATGGGGAGACTCTTCAAATCTCTTTCAAAATTCAGCTTTTTTTCAACCTTCATAACTTCAGCATACTTTCAGCTAGAGCAATCATTTAAATTTTAAACAATTCAACACATTTTCAGCTTTTAAAATATGTTTTCAGCTTTTTCATATCTTTTACAGATTTTTATTAATCACAGTTTAAGTTTAATGAAGAATTTGGAATTTGACCTAATTCTGCTCCACTCTAGCTTCCACTCTAACTTTTCACATCTCAAACTTTTTGATCTATTCCTCTCTCCTAAACTAAACTTTAACATTTATGCACAAAATTTATATTAAAGTAGTAGAGAAATTTGTCCTCTTTCCATAGATGCAGTTGTTCCTCTCATATGACCTACGGTTTTTAAACTAGGAGTGCTAAACCTTAACGAGGGAAGAAAATTGCTCCATTAAGATCAATGCATCTCGGCCAGAAGATACTGCTTGAAAATAATACATTAAGGCTTTTTTTAACTCGCCATAACTCCAAAAAATTTTCACATATCGTTATCAAATTTACATTATAGTCTTCATTGAAGTCTTCCGCTTCTCACAAAGAAAGAATCAGCTCGATATGTCTTACGGTTCTTCTGTAATGTTTATTTGTTTGAGGCATGGTCAAAATCTGAGAAATGTCTCCTCGATTCAAAAAGTGGCAGTTGGAGGCAGCTGGGCCTAATTTGAATACTGAAATTTGATTGGCTAAGGCTGCCCCATAGACTTAGAATGGGCCATAGAGATGCATTGCTCCCATTCATTTCAATGGGGCAATTGATTCCCATATGATCTTATTGTAAAAGTGCCTTTGTAATTGGTTCACAATGGAGAGTCATAGCAACATTAAGGATGCATATAACTAATCCAGCCAATCATTACTTATGATTTAACATAAATTCAT
Organism: Danionella cerebrum; assembly: GCA_007224835.1. Lineage (NCBI taxonomy): Eukaryota > Metazoa > Chordata > Actinopteri > Cypriniformes > Danionidae > Danionella > Danionella cerebrum. The sequence goes on along the minus strand of SRMA01001563.1, from coordinate 7,201 downwards.
CAAGCCACGCCCACTTTTCAACATTATTTTTGAATGTCAAATATCTTCTAAGTGGAACATCGTAGAAACATGGGAGTTGTTTTATATTGATCTAAGTTGAATGTAGATTACAACATGATGTCACCAACTCATCCATAGCAACCAGATTATTTACCATAGCAACCAAACCGGATAATCTTTATCTCAGCCTAGGAAAATGCTAGAGACACAGGAGTTGGTCTAATTGACTTGTAGTCACACAGGGAACATTATATAATGTCAATGACCCCTCCATAGCAACCATAATTGCTACCATAGCAACCCAATTGACACATCTCTATCTCAGGTTAGGAAAATGCCAGAGACACAGGAGTTGGTCTAATTGACTTGTAGTCACACAGGGAACATTATATAATGTCACTGACCCCTCCATAGCAACCATACTGGTTAACATAGCAACCAAATTGACACATCTCTATCTCAGCTTAGGAAAATGCTAGAGACACGGAGTTGGTCTAAATGACTTGTAGTCACACAGGGAACATTATATAATGTCACTTACCCCTCCATAGCAACCATACTGGTTACCATAGCAACCAAATTGACACATCTCTATCTCAGCTTAGAAAAATGAGGGAGACACGGGAGTTGGTCTAAATGACTTGTAGTCACATAGGGAACATTATATGTCACTGACCCCTCCATAGCAACCGTACTGGTTACCATAGCAACCAAATTGACACAACTCTATCTCAGCTTAGGAAAATGAGAGAGACACAGTAGTTGGTCTGAATGACTTGTAGTCACACAAGGAACATTATATAATGTCACTTACCCCTCCATAGCAATTATAGTGGTTACCATAGCAACCAAATTGACACATCTCTATCTCAGCTTAGGAAAATGAGAGAGACAAGGGAGTTGGTCTAAATGACTTGTAGTCACACAGGGAACATTATATAATGTCATTGACCCCTCCATAGCAACCATACTGGTTACCATAGCAACCAAATTGGCATATCCCCATATCAGCTTTGTAAAATGCTAGAGACATGGGGGTTGTTTTTTCACTCATAGTGACACTGGGAACAATCTATTATGTAAATGACCTGTCCAGAGCGACCAGACTTTTTTTACCACAGCAACGCTTCCACTTTCAACTTTTGACACTTTCAACTTTCAAAAGTTTCACCTTCAGCTTCCACTTTCTATTTTTGACACTTTCAACTTTGCAATGCTTCACCTTTCAACTTTATACGTTTTCAACTTTAGAATGTTTCACCTTTCAGCCTCCACTTTCAACTTTTGTTATTTTCAACTTTACAATGTTTCACCTTTCAGCTTCCACTTTCATCTTTTGACACTTTCAACTTTCTAATATTTTAACATTTAGCTCCCACTTTCAACTTTACATATTTCAACTTTACAATGTTTCAGCTTTAGCTTTCAACTTTTGAGATTTTCAACTTTATAATGTTTCACCTTTTAGCTTGAACTTTCAACTTTTGACACTTTAACTTTCTAATGCTTTACCTTTTAGCTCCTACTTTTAATTTTTAACACTTTCTACTTTCTAATTTTTCACCCTTCAGCATCCACTTTCAACTTTACATATTTCAAATTTACAATGTTTCAGCTTTAGCTTTCAGCTTTTGAAACTTTCTAATGTTTCACTCTTCAGCCAAGGAATTCAGCAATTTGAGCATTCCCTTTTCAGCTCTCTGCATTCACACGCATTTTCCGCTAGGAAATGCACTTTCTAGTTCTTCTTCTCTTTTCTTCTGACGAAAATTCTTAACCCTACTCCTCCTAGCCCGTTCGAGCTACAGCCACGAAACTTTCCACGGTCGTCCAAGCTGTTCCCACTCGAGTTGCTATATCTCATCGGACCAATTCGACCAGCGGTTTCCGTAAAAATCGCGAATTTAGGGCCAAAAATCGCCCAAGTCATTCCCTATGGGGGCCCTAGAGTGGTGATGTCATCGCTCACTCTAACTTTGAGCAAGCTCAGTCTTGTTGATACTTGCACTGTTTTCTCAACAAAAAATTAACCTTTACACACACATTTTATATCTAAATGGTAGAGATTTTTGTCCTCTTTCAGTTGGTGCTGTTTTCATTTTTAAAAAACACACGGTTTTTACTCCAGGTGGCCTAAACCACAAGGAGTGCACATAATTGCTCCATTCACCTCCATTCAAAAATTCTGGTGGATTCTGTTTAAAATCTCAATCGCAGGCTATTTTTAACTCGCCATAAATCATTCAAACTTTATCACAGCTTCACAAATTTTACACCATTCTCTTCCTTAAAATCTTGGGATTCTAACAGTAAAAGAAATATTTCAATACCTCTGTTCATTCTTTCAGAATGTTTATTTGTTTGAGGGTATGGATTTCTCTAAAATGAGCAGTTGCACAGAATCAAATGAAGGTTATTTGTAGCTCGCCATAATTTTTTTATTTCTAATCACACCTTCACAAAAATTACAGCATTCTCTTCGTTAGGGTCTTCTGCTTCTGACAAAGAAAGAATCATTTCGATATGTCTTACGGTTCTTCTATAATCTTTATTTGTTTGAGGCATGGAAATCGGATTTTCTCCAGCAGATTTGCCATCGTTTGAAAATCTGACAGTTGAGTCAGCTGACTCGTTTGAAAATCTGGCAGTTGATAACCCCAGGTGCAAGCTGATTTCAAATAAGTAGGTCAAAGGTGTCTCATTGACTTTCAATGGCCCATTGAAATGAATGGAGCATGAATCCCATGAATCCTATTGTAAAAGAGCTTCTGTAATTGATTGACACTGGAAAGTCATACGAGCATTAAGGAAGCAAAATACTTATCCAGCCCATCATTGCTTGTGAATTAACATAAATTAATTAAGCCACACCCACTTTTGACATAACTTTCAATGTCAAATATCTTCTAAACGGAACACAGTAGAGACATGGGGGTTGCTTTATATTATTCTAAATGAAAAGTAGATTACAACATGATGTCACTAACTCCTCCACAGCAACCCAATTGTTTACCATAGCAACCATATAGCCACATCTCTATCTTAGCTTAGGAAAATGCTAGAGACTTGGGGCTGGTAAGCTTCACCCATACTGACAGCTGAAACATTATATTATGTTAATGACACCTCCATGGCAACCAGACTGGTTACCATAGCAACCAATATGGCATGTCTCTATCTCAGCTTAGGAAAATCATAGAAAGATGGGGGTTGCTGTATTTTACCCGTATAGATATGGGGAGCAATATATTAGGTCAGCGACCCCTCCATAGCAACCAAACTGGTTACTATAGCAACCAATATGGCGCAGCTCTATCTCAGCTTTGGAAAGTCATAGAGACATGGGGGGGGATGTATTGACATGGGGAACAATGTGTTAGGTCACTGACCCCTCCATAGCAACCAGACTGGTTACCATAGCAATCAATTTTGCATGTACCTATCTCAGCTCAGGAAAATCATAGAGACATGGGGGTTGCTGTACTTTACTCGTATTCATATCGGGAACAATATATTAGGTCAGCGACCCCTCCATAGCAACCACACTGTTACCATAGCAACCAATATGGCGTATCTCTATCTCAGCTTACGAAAGTCATAGAGACATGGGGGTTGGTGTATTTTACTCGTGTTGACATGGGGAACAATATGTTAGGTCACTGACACCTCCATAGCAACCAGACTGGTTACCATAGCAACCAATTTTGCATGTACCTTTCTCAGCTTATGAGAATCATAGAGACATGAGGGCTGGATTATGTTATTGTTGCGGAATTGACAACATTTAAAAAAAAGGTATTAACGGCACCAACGCAAGCCAACATCGAAGTTTGCGTGCAAACTTTAAATTCTAGTTATTCTTCTCTTTTCTTCTTCCAAAAATTCTTAACACTACTCCTCCTAGCCCGTTCGAGCTACAGCCACGAAACTTTCCACGGTCGTCCAAGCTGTTCCCACTCGAGTTGCTATGTCTTTTCGAACCGATTTGACCAGCGGTTTCCGTAAAAATCGCGAATTTCGGCCCAAAAATCGCCCAAGTCATTCCCTATGGGGGCCCTTGAGTGGTGATGTCATCGCTCACTCTAACTTTGAGCAAGTTCAGTCTTGTTGCTACTTGCACTGTTTTCTCAACTAAAAATTAACCTTTACACACACATTTTATATCTAAATGATAGAGATTTTTGTCCTCTTTCAGTTGGTGCTGTTTTCGTTTTTAAAAAACACACGGTTTTTACTCCAGGTGGCCTAAACCACAAGGAGTGCACATAATTGCTCCATTCACCTCCATTCAAAAATTCTGGTGGATTCTGTTCAAAATCTCAAACGTAGGCTATTTTTAACTCGGCATAAATCATTCAAACTTTATCACAGCTTCACAAAATTTACACCATTCTCTTCCTTAAAATCTCGGGATTTTAACAGTAAAAGAAATATTTCAATAACTCTGGTCATTCTTTCGTAATCCTTATTTGTTTGAGGGTATGGATTTCTCTGAAATGAGCAGTTGCACAGAATCAAATGAAGGCTATTTGTAGCTCGCCATAACTTTTTATTTCTATCACACCTTCACAAAAATTACAGCATTCTCTTCGTTAGGGTCTTCTGCTTCTTACAAAGAAAGAATCATTTCGATATGTCTTACGGTCCTTCTATAATCTTTATTTGTTTGAGGCATGGAAATCGGATTTTCTCCAGCAGATTTGCCATCGCTTAAAAAAACTGACAGTTGAGTCAGCTGACTCGTTTGAAAATCTGGCAGTTGATAACTCCAGGTGCAAGCGGATTGCAAATAAGTAGGTCAAAGGTGTCTCATTGACTTTCAATGGCCCATTGAAATGAATGGAGCATGAACCCCATAGATCCTAATGTAAAAGAGCTTCTGTAATTGATTGACACTGGAAAGTCATACAAGCATTAAGGAAGCAAATTACTTATCCAGCCCATCATTGCTTGTGAATTAACACAAATTAATTAAGCCACACCCACTTTTTGACATAACTTTCAATGTCAAATATCTTCTAAACGGAACACAGTAGAGACATGGGGGTTGCTTTATATTGATCTAAATGGAAAGTAGATTACAACATGATGTCACTAACTCCTCCATAGCAACCAAATTGTTTACCATAGCAACTATATTGCCACATCTCTAAAAAAAAAAAAAAAAATGCTAGAGACTTGGGGGCTGGTAAGCTTCACCCATACTGACAGCTGAAACATTACATTATGTTAATGACACCTCCATAGCAACCAGACTGGTTACCATAGCAACCAATATGGCATGTCTCTCTCAGCTTAGGAAAATCATAGAGAGATGGGGGTTGCTGTATTTTACCCGTATAGATATGGGGAGCAATATATTAGGTCAGCGACCCTCCATAGCAACCAAACTGGTTACCATAGCAACCAATATGGCGCAGCTCTATCTCAGCTTTGGAAAGTCATAGAGACATGGGGGTTGATGTATTGACATGGGGAACAATGTGTTAGGGTCACTGACCCCTCCATAGCAACCAGACTGGTTACCATAGCAACCAATTTTGCATGTACCTATCTCAGCTCAGGAAAATCATAGAGACATGGGGGTTGCTGTAATTTACTCGTATTCATATGGGGAACAATATATTAGGTCAGCGACCCCTCCATAGCAACCACACTGTTACCATAGCAACCAATATGGCGTATCTATCTCAGCTTACGAAGTCATAGAGACATGGGGGTTGGTGTATTTTACTCGTGTTGACATGGGGAACAATATGTTAGGTCACTGACCCCTCCATAGCAACCAGACTGGTTACCATAGCAACCAATTTTGCATGTGCCTATCTCAGCTTATGAGAATCATAGAGACATGGGGGTTGGATTATGTTATTGTTGCAGAATTGACAACATTTAAAAAAAAAAGGTATTAACGGTACCAACGCAAGCCAACATCGAAGTTTGCGTGCAAACTTTAAAATCTAGTTCTTCTTCTTCTCTTTTCTTCTGCCAAAAATTCTCAACACTACTCCTCCTAGCCCGTTCGAGCTACAGCCACGAAACTTTCAACACACCTCAAAGCTGTTATGTAGTTTGTTGCTATATCTCTTCGGACCTATTTGATCAGCGGTTTCCGTAAAAATCGCGAATTTCGGCCCAAAAATCGCCCAAGTCATTCCCTTTGGGAGCCCTAGAGTGGTGATGTCATCGCTCACTCTAACTTTGAGCAAGCTCAGTCTTGTTGATACTTGCACTGTTTTCTCAACTAAAAATTAACCTTTACACACACATTTTATATCTAAATGGTAGAGATTTTTGTCCTCTCTCAGTTGGTGCTGTTTTCATTTTTAAAAAACACACGGTTTTTACTCCAGGTGGCCTAAACCACAAGGAGTGCACATAATTGCTCCATCCACCTCCATTCAAAAAATCTGGTGGACTCTGTTTAAAATCTCAATCGCAGGCTATTTTTAACTCGCCATAAATCATTCAAACTTTATCACAGCTTCACAAAATTTACAACATTCTCTTCCTTAAAATCTTGGGATTCTAACAGTAAAAGAAATATTTCAATACCTCTGGTCATTCTTTCGTAATCCTTATTTGTTTGAGGGTATGGACTTCTCTGAAATGAGCAGTTGCACAGAATCAAATGAAGGCTATTTGTAGCTCGCCATAATTTTTTTTTTTTTATTCACACCTTCACAAAAATTACAGCATTCTCTTCGTTAGGGTCTTCTGCTTCTTACAAAGAAAGAATCATTTCGATATGTCTTACGGTTCTTATATAATCTTTATTTGTTTGAGGCATGGAAATCGGATTTTCTCCAGCAGATTTGCCATCGTTTAAAAAATCTGACAGTTGAGTCAGCTGACTCGTTTGAAAATCTGGCAGTTGATAACTCCAGGTGCAAGCTGATTTCAAATAAGTAGGTCAAAGGTGTCTCATTGACTTTCAATGGCCATTGAAATGAATGGAGCATGAACCCCATAGATCCTAATGTAAAAGAGCTTCTGTAATTGATTGACACTGGAAAGTCATACAAGCATTAAGGAAGCAAATTACTTATCCAGCCCATCATTGCTTGTGAATTAACATAAATTAATTAAGCCACACCCACTTTTTGACATAACTTTCAATGTCAAATATCTTCTTAACGGCACACAGTAGAGACATGGGGGTTGCTTTATATTATTCTAAATGAAAAGTAGATTACAACAT
>SRMA01001562.1:28890-79930 GCA_007224835.1 Danionella cerebrum | reverse complement strand
GGGTTGCAAGCCAGTGACTTCTGTGCCGGTCCCAAGCCCGGATAAATAGAGAGGGTTGCGTCAGGAAGGGCATCCGGCGTAAAATATGCCAATAACCAAACATGCCAGTCATCAAATCGAATTTCATACCGGATCGGTCGAGGCCCGAGTTAATAACGACCCCCTCTGGTGCTGTTGACTTACAGGGTGCCGGTGGAAATTGGACTACTGTTGGTCGAAGAAGGAGAGGAGGGAGAAGGATTCGTAGACAGAGAGAGAAGAGGAAAGGCAGGAGTATAGATCTGAGAATAGTGACTCTTAACGTTGGTACAATGACAGGGAACAGTAGAGAGCTGGGGAACATGATGGAGAGAAGGAAGGTAGATATTCTGTGTGTGCAGGAGACCAGGTGGAAGGGTAGCAAAGCGCGTAGTATTGGGGGGGGATACAAACTGTTTTACTATGGTGTGGATAGGAAGAGAAATGGGGTAGGAGTGATCCTGAAGGAGGAGTTTGTGAGGGATGTTTTAGAGGTGAAAAGAGTGTCAGACAGGGTGATCAGTTTGAAGTTAGAAACTGAAGGGGTGATGTTGAATGTAGTGAGTGGTTATGCTCCACAAGTAGGCTGTAAGTTGGAAGAGAAGGAGAGATTTTGGAGTGAGTTAGATGAGGTGATTGAGTGTTCCCAGAGGAGAGAGAGTAGTAGTGGGAGCAGATTTCAACGGGCATGTTGGCGAGGGCAACAGAGGTGATGGGCAGGTTCGGTGTTAAGGGAAGGAACCTAGAAGGACAGATGGTGGTGGACTTTGCCAAGAGGATGGAAATGGCTGTAGTTAATACCTATTTCCAGAAGAGGGAGGAACATAGAGTTACCTACAAGAGTGGAGGGAGAAGTACGCAGGTAGACTACATCCTTTGTAGACGAGCCAATCTGAGAGAGATCAGACTGTAAAGTAGTGGTAGGAGAGAGTGTAGCCAGACAGCATCGGATGGTGATGTGTAGGATGTTTCTGGTGGTCAGGAAGAAGAGAAGACAAAAGATTGAAAAGAAGACCAAGTGGTGGAAGTTGGAAAAGGAAGAAGATTGTGAAGAATTCAGACAGAAGCTGAGACAGGCTTTGGGTGGTCAGGAAGAGCTTCCAGATGACTGGGAACCTACAGTAGAAATGATCAGGGAGACAGGAAGAAAGGTGCTAGGTGTGTCAGCTGGAAGGAGGAAAGAAGATAAAGAAACATGGTGGTGGAATGAGGAAGTACAGGACATCATCCAGAGGAAGAGGCTAGCTAAAAGAAGTGGGACATTGAAAGGACTGAAGAAAGTAGACAGGACTACAAGGAATTGCAGCGCAGAGTGAAGAGAGAGGTGGCAAAGGCCAAACAGAAAGCATATGATGAGTTGTATGCCAGGTTAGACACGAGGGAAGGCTAGAAGGAATTGTATAGATTAGCGAGACAGAGAGACAGAGATGGGAAGGATGTGCAACAGATAAGGGTGATTAAAGATAGAGATGGAAAGGTGCTAACAAGTGAGGAGAGAGTGCTGAGAAGATGGAAGGAGTATTTTGAGGAGTTGATGAATGAGGAGAATGAAAGGGAAAGAAGGGAGGAAGAGGTGAATACTGGTGAGCAGGAAGTTGAAAAGATTAGAAAGGATGAGGTGAGGAAGGCTCTGGGGAGAATGAAGAGTGGAAAGGCTGTTGGTCCAGATGACATACCAGTGGAGGTGTGGAAATGTCTAGGAGAGACAGCAGTGGAGTTCCTGTCTAGGTTATTCAACAGGATTTTAGAGAGTGAGAAGATGTCTGAGGAATGGAGGAGAAGTGTCCTAGTACCAATCTTTAAGAACAAGGGTGATGTGCAGAGTTGTAACAACTACAGAGGCATAAAGTTGATGAGCCACACAATGAAACTTTGGGAAAGAGTAGTGGAAGCTAGGCTAAGAAGAGAAGTGGATATTTGTGAGCAGCAGTATGGCTTCATGCCCAGGAAGAGCACTACTGATGCAATTTTTGCTCTGAGATTGTTAATGGAGAAGTACAGAGATGGTCAGAAAGAGCTGCACTGCGTCTTTGTGGATTTAGAAAAAGCTTATGACAGGGTGCCAAGAGAAGAGCTATGGTCCTGTATGAGGAGGTCAGGAGTGGCAGAGAAGTACGTCAGAATAGTTCAGGATATGTATGAGAGAAGTAAGACAGCAGTGAGATGTGCTGTAGGTCAGACAAAGGAGTTCAAAGTGGAGGTGGGGCTACATCAAGGATCAGCTTTGAGTCCCTTCTTATTTGCTATGGTGATGGACAGGTTGACAGATGAGGTCAGGCAGGAATCGCCGTGGACAATGATGTTTGCAGATGACATTGTAATTTGTAGTGAGAGCAGAGAGCAGGTGGAGGAAAACCTGGAAAGTTGGAGGTCAGCTCTAGAAAGAAGAGGAATGAAAGTCAGTCGCAGCAAGACAGAATACATGTGTTTGAACGAGAGGGAGGGAAATAGAACAGTGAGGTTACAGGGGGCTGAGGTCAAGAAGGTGCAGGAGTTTAGGTATTTGGGGTCAACAGTCCAGTGTGACGGGGAGTGTGGAAAAGAGGTGAAGAGACGAGTGCAGGCAGGTTGGAGTGGGTGGAGAAAAGTGTCAGGGGTGTTGTGTGACAGAAGAGTTTCAGCGAGAGTCAAAGGAAAGGTGTACAAAACAGTAGTGAGACCAACTATGATGTATGGGTTGGAGACTGTGGCAGTAAAGAAGAGACAAGAGGCAGAGCTGGAAGTAGCAGAGATGAGGATGTTGAGGTTCAGTTTAGGAGTGACTAGGATGGACAAGATTAGGAACGAGCACATCAGAGGGACAGCTCAGGTTGGTTGTTTTGGAGACAAAGTCAGAGGGGCCAGATTGAGATGGTTTGGACATGTGCAGAGGAGGGATAGTGGTTATATTGGTAGAAGGATGTTGGAGATGGAGATGCCAGGCAAGAGGTCAAAAGGAAGACCAAAGAGGAGATATATGGATGTGCTGAAAGAGGACATGAAGGTTGTTGGTGCAAGTGTAGAGGATACTGAGGACAGAGTTAGGTGGAAAAGGATGATTCGCTGTGGCGACCCCTAAACTGGGAACAGCCGAAAGGAAAAGAAGAAGATATGCTTTTTATGTTCTTAAAGTCACGTTCGTAGAGGAAAACAAAGTGTCCATCTGAATTTGAATCTAATTTTCATGGGTATTTTCTATTTTTGTAAATATGCATTTGTAATTTGACTGATCTTTTTGGATAGTGTCGCTTCAAAGACCCACACCCTCACAGCAGTAGCATCTCCCACTTGAAATCATTTTGTGAGCTTTGTCTTGCAGAACTTTTATCATTAACCCCAGGTTATCAGTGTTTTAAACACCGCTTTTAGCCCAGGCACCTGTGATTTTGGTGGTATTTGTTTCGTTGTTTAGCTGCTTTGTTTCTTGCTGTTAAACACCTGGCAACAAGCAGCCAATCAGAAATCAGCAAAGATTGTCAAGTCGCAAAAAGAAAAGGTGCAGAGAGCCGTCATCGACTTCTGTGAGCAATCCTTTGTTTAGAGAATGCGACTGTAAACCATGACGCTACTGTACAACTAAACACTAGTCTCTTGAAACCCAAGACAAATTCAAATAAATATTGGCTAGTTTGTTTAATTTTCTTGTTCTTTTATCTTAGTTTTTTTTTTTGGTCGTTTGAGCATCTTACATAATTAAAACAGCTATGTGGCGACATCTTTTAAAAACTGGTAGCTAGAAGATGCAAGTTGCCCGCTGTGTATCCATTCAGGTACAGTGGCACCACAAATATGCCAATAAAAAAAGTTAACCCAGGGTTTAGCAATACATCGTGTGAAACATCTGTTACCGAACACCCAGGATTAGCCGTTAACCCCGGTTATAGTATAGAGCGAGAGGAGATGTCGTCCATCGGATGCAGCGGCCATCTTGTTTGTTTCCACTAGGAGTCGCGCTTAGCTTTATGTATCTTGTCTGCTAAATATGATAATTATTCCTTTTTAAGCACCAAATATTTACTTGTACAACTTTGGATATAACATCTGGCAATCGCATATAAATGCCACTTACATTGGAAAAAAATTACTTCGGTAGGAGTCATTCTGTTTAACGAATAACCATGGCAACCATTGAAACGTTATTATAAATTACCCAGGATTCCATTTTTGCAGGATTTAGTGTGAAAAGCCCGAAGGTGTGTTTGCGAAAGTAACTCTATTTATCACTGCTTTATTTTACAGATGACATTGCATTTCTACAACCCCATAAGGTTAGCCACAGATGCAGTTACTTGGATGAGAGGAACATCATTTTGTCTCCTCATTTACTCGCTCAGCCCAGGTTATATGTAGATGAAACAATTGATTCAACCCATGCTGGAAGCTTAAGATTGAAAGTGAGTCCCATCACCCGTGTCTGTAAATCTCCAAAACCAGATGTGAACCTCGTCAGAAAGCGTGGTGCACCACTCCTGAGTAATGAGCCTATAAATCCCACAGTGTCCGTGATTAAATCAATGTTCCTAAATAAGGATAGTGAGAAGTCAACAGATCAAACACCAGTGGTTGAAGCTAATCCAGAATCACATGAAGAGAACCATACATGGCGCTGTGTGGAATTTCTTGGAAGTGAGAATCCTGAAACTGTTCGGAAAAGGACTTCTATACATAAATCGGAATGGCTGCACTTACCGAAACCCACCAACCTTGGGTTACATTCCCCCAGAATGTGTAGACACGGGGTACTGAAACAGGGTTTCAAAAGCAATCGAGGTCAGTTGGCAAAAGGACCACAGAAGCAAGACCACAAAGACAGGGACCACAGATTTTCTGGTGTATTGGCACAAAGGAATTGGTATGGATGTCTCTATAGCCCTTTACAATGTCAGCTAAGAAATGTACCAGGGGAAAAGCTGCAGGACACTGGCCAGAAAACGAAAAGAAGACACAAGGGAGAGTACAGCGAGACGGTACATGAGAATATGGTAAGACTAAAAGGAAGTTGGATAATGAGCAAATGTTTAAAAAGGCAATGCATATTTTAAAATATACGTGCATGCATTCTGAGTTGATGGGGATGAATGCTTCACACAATATGGCTAGCCCCACCACAAACCAGACACCAATAGCATTTTTAAGTAGCAGATATTGTAAACATATTAGGAACACCCAATGACATTCTTGATGGGGTCATTGGCCTGCAGCGGAATAAATGTGGGGCCAATCATACGACTCAATGCTGGTATTGCATGATGGACACGCATCTGGCTGAGCATTGAGAACACCATTATCCCTGACCAAATCTCCAACTTTATTTGCAGCAATGCAGCTCAAGGAACATCCACCATGTTTCACTTTGCCTGCAAACACTCATCATTGTACCATTCTCTAGCCATTCAGCAAACAGTCTTCTGTTACAGCCAAATATTGAAACATTTTAACTCACCTGTTCAGAGCACCTGCTGACATTTTTCTGCAGACCAGCTCCTATGTTTTCATGCATACTTGAGTACCTTGGCCTTGTTCCCATGGTTGGTGGTGTGGACTTTTGGTTGCAACTCTTCTATAAAGACAGGCCAGACTCCAGACAGTACCTGGGTCCCATTGGTTCCAACCAGTCCTGAGCTGATTGCACTGCTAGACATCTCCAATTCTTGAGATGGTAATTAGTTTGAGGTCTTGCAGTTGCTGCACAAGATTATTTGGCCAAATCCTGCATCTGCGTGCTTCTTCAAAAGATCTTGAACCCTTGGTCTGTTAGAAATCTGGGAGAGACCTTGATGCAGTATAACTACATTGGGGCAAAATAAGAAACTCTTGATATGGAACAATTAGACTGAGTTTCAACCTAAGTGTCAGTGATCATTATATAAAATACATTTGATGAAACATGATATGAAATGGTTAAAGACCAATAACAAAAACATTTTTAAGTGTTGATTAGTTCTGGTTCCATTTAATGCCAGCCTCTAGTGGCTAATCGATGAGTTGCAGTTATATTCACTTCCATATTAGCTTCATGAAGGACAATGGTTTTTACCATATTGGCTCAAACATACATATTCTGTTAAATCACCCATTATTAAAGCAAAAAGACATGCATTGGTTTTAAACAAGCAAACAAACAAAGCTATGCAGTAACACCTATTTTATCTCAGATGAAGAGACAAGTGTAGACTTGACATTCACCCTTTCTGCTGACAGTTATGAATGTATTCTGCTAAAACGCTCCATCTTCCCTGATGCTCTATTTGTCTGGTTGTTTCTCCTCAGGACATTTGGTATCAGTCAGGATGGAGGAAGAACAGCGAGTCCCCTCTGACTCCCCATCACATCACATTTTCTCATATTTTACAGGTTCTCCAATACAAGGAAACCACATTTCCAGATGTCAAGAGTCAGAAATGCCACAGAACAGTCTGATCAGTGAAGAGATAGCACAAGCTTAAGAATGTATAGTTTTATTAAAACGTTAGATTTTGTCTTCTCTACAGTGTAAAAGGTCATGTTTTCAAGACCCAAAGAACCAAGATTAGCAACAAAAAAAAAAAAAAAAAAACAAAGTTTTTAAAGGAACATAGAATAATTTAAAAGAGCATTTTAAATGGGAAATGCAAATAAATATAGACTATTTGAAACGAAATTCCATTTGGAACAGGGGAAAACAATGTGACACTACAGCTACTGTGAGTATCTGTGATAAATACAGTACAATATGTACTTACGGTATATTCCCACAAAGCCCCAGCCACATGTACATACACAGCACAAACATTAGAAAAAAAAACTGACAAAAATGTGCATTTACACTGTACACATGCTGCTTTTAAAGGGGTCATGAACTACTTTTTGGTGGAAGTCCAATTATATAAGCATCCACGCATTTATATATAAAAACATTAAATATGTTATCATTCTTTTTCTTATTTTTGATGGGGCGTGGGGGCCGAATTCCAGAAACACCCATCTTTGGCTCCCCGTTTTGCATAATTAAAAATATACAACACTCTTGTCAAAAGTTACCTGTTTTTTTTTGCAAAACCTGAAGAAACAACTTTTTCAATGGCCTTTGGTGTATTACAGTGTTTTAATAAAAAAAGAAAAGTTACTTACAGAAGTGATCTAATTGACTTTTCAAGAGCTACTTCTGACAAAAATCTTGCATTGAACAAACCTTCGTTTGAAAATTAAAAAAAATAAGTGAAGATGACAAACTGACGCTGACTTGCACATCATTAGAAATAAACTGAATCCATCCTCTCAGCAAGAGCCTGAATACTTTTTCAGTGTTTACACATCCTGGCACTGAGCATCTCCTGATATTCTTCATATTAACCATGTAACTTCTTCTGCTTTTAACTATACTAGCAGAAAAGGCGGGGTTAGATGTCATCTATGATGGGTACTGGACACATTTAGCCATAATACAATCCCAAAATAAAATTCTTGCTCATGCGTTATAAGCGAGCTGGCTCCATTAAACGCCTTTTTTTCAATAAAAGAAACCGATGTTAATGTTTGAAATCAGGAACCCAAACACACCCCCAGACAAATGCCGTCTTAACAATTTTAAAGCCCTGCCTCACACATACATCTAATATATATTACTGGTGAGTTGTCCAGGACATATAAAGCAACTGATGCTAGCTGTTCTAGTATCCTTTTTTCTCTCCAGGCCTCTGATTGGCTGCTCCATCTGTTTACCTGACCACACCCCACCTTTAATGTGGTTACACCAATTGTTAATGTGGTTACACCTCAATATTCAGGTCAGACTCTTGTACATTTAAATGGATGCTACATCATGTATAGCAATTTTTAAAAAAATCTATCCGCTTGATCAGTTTTAAAAGGGATGCTCTGCGAAAGATACTTCATTGTGTTCAGACCATCAGGTGAGGTTTTCTCAAGTTCATGACCCTTTTAAATGTAACACTGCAGCACACTTCTGCGATTAAGTGCTTCACTGTTGCATTATCCCATTTAGTACACCAATATATCATATATGTCTATATCCATAAAAATACACACCATCTGAAGGAAAGTCAACATGGAATTTTCTTCATGGGAAGTGGACACGTTATTGCTCAAAGTAAGCATTGGTCACATCAGCAGGGTATTACACACAGCAAGGGGAAATAAAATAAAGCACCAAACCTTTCAAAAGAATATTCTGGGTATGATTAGGCTAAACTCTGCATTATTGACATAATGTAGCACTTCTGACCACTGATTAATTTTATTGCATTTTTTTAATTCAATACCAATGTGTGAGTTCACTTTCAGTGTGTGATGGCTCTTAATACAATCCCAAAATATTTTTTTTTATTTTTTCGATTGTCTACTTACATTTACCTCTTAGAAGTCTCAGCATGCATCAGTGCATTTGCCAATCACACTGGCTAAGTCGTCAAATCGAAATGTGCAATCATCTTTCAGTTTCATTTTGCAGACACCAAATCTGTGCCATAAGTGCCATCTAGTGGTGAAAAGAAGAGAAACTCTTGGAAGTACAATACCTATGATAGGGCTTGTGTTTTTCAAAGTTCTACGACAAAAAGCACAAAAAGTGCTTGGAACAGTGTATACGGTTTAGGAGAGGTTTGCCTGGTTTTAGACACAACTTTAAAGTTGTTTTGAACTTGTCTTTTTTTGGTGGTGGGGGGGGGGAAGTAATTAATTGTTATTTTATTTTAACATCTTTGATTTATGTTATAAAATATAAAAAAATGTTTGTTTAATTTTAGATTGAATTGTATTTTTTATAATTTTTGTGTAATGTAATGAGAAACTATTTGTGAAAAAAGAAGCTGGGGTTGTACTAAAAAACTATATCATGGCTAATGCTGATTTAGATTAAACAATGGTTCTGTTTTAATAATGCAATCTTCAGTAATCTTTAAGAGCTTCTTTCTGTTTAATTTGTTTGTTTGTTAATTTTGCTGGGTCTACAACATTTTTGTGCTTTTCACCAAATTCTTTTTGTTTGAACTGAAGCTCGACCTGAAATAATTGTGTGATTATCAAATAAACGCTGAGCAAATCCTTACCCAGAATGTTCTTTTAAAAGACTCCAAAAGGAGTAATATCTGAAACATGTTTGTCAAAAGAAAGTAATTTAGTTGAGTATTTTATACCCGCATATGTACACATGAGGTATCACATTGTGTTCACATTGAGATCACAGGATCACAGGGTACCTCATTATTTTCTTTCACTTGCAGATTCCGTCCTCAGCACAGATCTTGACTCTTCTGAGATGGAGGTGATTGTCTAAGCTGATAAACACTAAGATATAATCTTTTATGTGAGCCTCAATTCTGCCTCAGAATAAACATTACTCTGCCTCAGAGTATATTACCAGAATACAATTGAAATGAAAGCAGTTTATAGAAATGTGGGCACACTTTAACACCTATGTTATGGCCTTTATTTATTTTTTAGATAAGAAGGTTAACACAAAATTGAGAGAAAGGAAAACGGTTCAGTTCCCAGACCTCCAGCTCAAAGAGGTATTCAATATTTGAATTTTTTAATCGGAGAAAATAAGAGCTATGAAATTGTGTGATTAACGAATAATCAAATAATTTGGTATATTATGGAAGAATACATTGGTGTGTACTTGTTGTGGTTAATTGTACAGGTTTAAATAGTGAGAACAATTATTTGTTTAATATTTTCATTATAATATAAATATGAAAAATAGCTGCAGTTAGATGGTGTAAAAAAAGTAATAATTTTAAAGTACCATTTAAAGAAAATCCTTTTTAAGTAGCTATATTTAGTTGTTTCTGAGGCACAAACAGGCTGCCATATATTTCTGCTCAACCAATGAAGTCACTAAAAAAAAGAAACAAAGCCACATAGTTTATCATGACTCGAAACATAATAATGAAAAAAAAAAAAGAAATTCACTAACTCATAATTGCAAGTCCCATTTTGAATTCCAAGGGTAGGCGTCTGCATCAGTGCCATCATGAAGCCTCCAAACACATACAATATCCATGAACACAAGAGAGGTTATATGAGTGCAGGGTTTGCATGGAGCAAACAGAACCTCTTGTAGGAAAGATATCTGCAGCTTCAGTCACTGCTGCACGGTAATAACGGTTATCAGGAGACGGGACCAACGTTTCCACACAGAGACAAAGCAAGGGCAGTGTGATCCAAAACGACACCACGGAGAACATGAGCACTGCATTAGCACTGAGCCGAGCTTATCGGGTCTGGACGGTAAACAACGTGGAGGTCCAGTGGGTCTGCCACACGGCTGATTCGAGGTCACGTGATCTCAGCGAAGGAGATGTGATTCTGTGGACACAGTGAGAGGGAAAAAAGATGTGATGTCATCAAGAACTTTACAGAATGTTACAACAGTATCAGTGGAGGCATTTGACAACTGTGAATACAGCACGGCAAAAAACAAAAAAACAAAACAAAAAAAACATTGTCTTGTGTTCCAGAATATTTAAAATCTGAACAATATAATAACATAATATATAATAAATAAAAGATAAAAGATTTAAGTTATAAGATATACAAATTTCTGCAAAATATTACACTTTAATGGCATATTTTGTCAATGTTGTGTTACGTAATTTTATATTGTGTAATGTTATGTAAAGTTAGGGTATGGAATAAATATAGTTTGGTTTTGTAAAGTTCAATTCATTGTCATTCATTCATTCATTTTCCAACTCGCCTATTCCTTTTCAGGGTCATGAGGATCTGCCGGTGTCTGTCTCCAGCGCACATTGGGCGAGAGGCGGGGGTACACCACCATCGCAGGGCAACATTCACTCACACACTCACTCCTAAGAGGTAATTATTCAATTAACTGAAGCGCATGTTTTTGGGATTGTGGGGGAAACCGGAGTACCCGGAGGAAAACCGCGCAAACACGAGGAGAACATGCAAACTCCTTCCAGGAAGATAACCGACGAACCTCGAACCAACAACCTTCTAACTGTAAAGCCACCGTGCCGCCTGAAAAATGTTCTATTTTTTCTAAATGTTTATCATTACCTTGTGCATGTTGAATTGTGCAATGAACCATCGTTTTTGGTGCATATTACCATGTTCCATTTTGTTATAAAATGTTATCTTTTGCAACCGTATTTTGTGTACTTTTACGAAATGTTTGCTCATCTATTGTTACATCATGTAATGTTAAATATTAACTTACATTACTTTATGTAAATATTGTTACAATGCCTTATAATGCCTATCATGTTATAAAGTTTTACGTCATGTTCGTTTATGATTAGAATATTACTTGTTACATTACACCCTTTCTTAACACACTGTGCTGTAATATTATGTTACAGTATGTCATTCTACATACAACTTTTTACATGTCTAATGGCACGTCAAGTAATGTCAAGATTGGTTTTGATTATTAATGAACATGGAGTTTTCTTTACTAAGTATTATTATGTTATGCTTTGTGATATTACAATGTTTTTTTCCTGGAAAACAAGACAATGAATTAAAATATAAGAAAAAATTATTCAAACATTTATTTTAAAGATGATGTTGATCTCCTAGTAAAGCATGTTAATTATAAATATAGAAAAACTATGGGTGATAATGGTTTTGTCTTATAATCCCCATCTGACATAAAACTAGCAACCCGTCAACGGCATAAACCATCTTCCTGAAAACAGATTATTTTATTCAGATCTGATCTGATGCAATGTTCTTGTAGATATACATACGCATGGTTTCTGAAGGGAAGCTGCTCTGATCTGGACGCTGAAACTACAGTCTGTGTTAGACAAGTCATAAATAATTCAGGGGCAAGTTGATCAGAGATTCTGCAAATCTGAAGAATAATCAAAGAAAAGTGCTCTATAGATTACATCACTTTCACAAATACACTGTGAGCGATTCCAAGGCTTCCAGTCAAACTTGGTCACACTCTCGGCAGCTCAATGGATTTTCTTCACCTATTCCTTAACAACATTATGGTTTCTGACAACATTCTGTCTAGGGGATACTTCAGCAGAGTGCCAAGTGGAATTGTCTGTTTTCCTTCACAGGAAATATTGCACCCTGGAAAGGTATATACATATATTCTTTGAATAAAAGTTAGGCATCTTGGCAAGTTTGTTTCTGTAAACCGCTTTTCTTGTTCCCAGATTTTTGGTAATGCAGCTGAATAAGCAAACAAGAATATTATTTAATCCCCCAAACACTGTAGAGAGAATTACAAAAACAACCCCTCCTCAATCTGGGATTAACTTATTATTTAACTTGCTTACGTATGCAAGATCATGAACGGATGTGTAAATAGCTGCATATAAAGAACTGTACTCTGAGACTAATGAGAGTCTGTCTGACAGGGCTCAGCGGTGGCCAGGGCTTTAATTAAAAGCTCTGCTGTGGAGGATCATGCTGCTGGGGAGCTGAATGCAAACGCTTGTGCCTCAGGACTGGAGGATTTTCAAACACTCTTCAAGTCTCTGAAGGCTTAGCAGAGTCTTTCTGTTCGAGTTTTTAGGTCACTCAACTCAAACACCAACAACGGGTTTCAGTACAAGCTTTTACAATATTTTATGAAGCAGTAATGTGCGTGCATTGAGACCTTGTTTGATCCAAAAATGGTTAAAATTATATTCCTAACAGGCAGAGCGACAACTGGGAGCTCAAACCCTGGTATACCAAAATGAGTGCCATTCCAAAGTGGATGCATTCATTGAATATCTGTAATAAAGAAAATTTCTTCTCTCTAGTTTGCCCTGGGTTTTTTCCCCAGTGATTCCTCCTAACTGTTCATGACTTAGAAAGTCATCCTCAACCGGCTCCTCTTAATGTGAAGGAGCAGTGGCTCAACTGCAAGACCCTGCAAGTGACTGAGCTCTTCACTCAACCTTTGCATCTGAGGCCTTTTCCTTTGGGCCATGATATAAAACTAATTAAATCCCACTACATACCCAAAGTTGGCGACTACAACTTCAAACTTCAAGGTGCTTTCCCTAATACTGAAACATCATCCTATACAGAGGCAACCAAGCTCTTTCTTCACCATGACCAATCACTAAATCAGCCACATTTCCATAGATAATGCACCAATCCGTTTGTCAACCTTTACGGCCTATCTTTCCCTTGTTTGTGATTTGAAACCTAACATATTTGAACCAGTTGTATTAAGGGCAAGCCCCTCTCTTCAGGTCAACATCTATGGCCTCAGACTTCTGCTAATCCTCATACCTGCCACATCCACCATGCTTGACTGGTCTGCCAAGCTCTGCCAATCACTATCCCAAAATTGCAGGGACTCTTGGAGTATCCTTAATTTTCCATTTCAAGCCTTACTACATAGAATATGGTCCTCCCTCCCTATTTAAGACAAAGGTACTTTAGCAGCACTTTATAAATTATTTGTTATTTGGTTATATGGCTTTTTGACTGTTTCTCTTCCATGAAAACAATTTCTGGTCGGACCACTCCAGACATTAAGTGGGTGTACCTGGGTACAACTGGTTTTTGCCAGTTCTGAGCTGATGAACCTCTTCCATTCTCGAAAGATAATTATAGCTTGCTGTGTCTTGCATGTGCTGAACCAGTTTCCTAATCAACGTTCATGACATTTGAAACCCCATTCTGCTTTGAAATCTTTGTTTGGCAGAGACCTTGTGGATTCAGTAGAACTAAATTGTGCCTAAAAAGACAGCCAAGAAACTGTCACGTCGGTAGCAGTGTTTGATTGTCCCTTATTCTGTTTTAAGCCTCCTACACAGCTGTTTCTGTTTCAGTTAATGACTTGGTTTCAATCTACTTCAGTTCCCGTGCATAATTTTACAAAATTCCTGACTTTGTGTAAGTGTACCTATAAGAATTTATTCTGGTTTAAGGTCAACAAGTAGTAGTAACCCATAATGGGAATTTGTTTTCATCTAATTTACTTTTGCAAATATATGAAAAAAAAAATCAATCATTATTTATATTTTTGAAAGCATTCTTTCACCTTTTTACATACTTTTTCAAAGCATGCAATATACTTCATATACAGGAAATATGGAGAACATCTGATAAAATGCTTCAAAACCATGCTTTGTGAAAAGATAATTAAGAAACTGGTTCTAAATTCCGATGGTCTGATTTTTAGCACAGAGGCAAAACAACATGCAGCTGAGGATGCCAACTCTCTGCATATTCTATAATTAGTCACTGGTAATTGTTTGCTTCAGATCAGCATGAAGATGTTTGGGTTTTGGCCAGGATTTAATGGTGTGCGACTGGAGTCCAGAGGTTTGGCATCCGGAGCCCGTCACACAGGTGCGCATACGTTTATTGCCTTGTGTTCTGCATTCGTCTGAAGCAGCTGCTTTTGCCTGCGATCCAGCTAAAGAAACCCAGGAGACGCTCTTTGAGAGTGCTGGATGAATACTCCTCCTCATCCATTCTCAGATCTGTCACCTGAGGGATGGCAGTGCATGGATACACATCTTCTTAAGAGCGCTCAAACTGACACAATTAGGGCCCTCCAGAGGAATACGGTGCATACGTTGTGAGTGCTCTGCTTCTGAGTGAAGTACTGTGTACCTGTGAGGCAATGTATTTCTCCAGTGGTGTTTCCATCCTGGGCGAACTGACCATCGGATTGCTAACCTGGTGGTCTTCTGAAGGCTCCTCATCTAGTAGCTGTTTGCCTTTGAAGTTATGAACCACACACACAACCTAAAAACATATAAAACATCATTTGTAGGTTATTAAGCCATAAGGACTGACACAAAAAAGTAGAATGCAATTTACAGGTTAAAATAGTAATTATACAAACAAACTAAACATTTGGAAGCCTTCTTTTGGCAGATACACTGAAAGAGAGATCCGGGACTTGAACTCGGGATGCCAAGCACAGCCATGTTATGCGTCAAGGACGCCCCAAATAGATTCCTAAAGCTGATGTCCACACACAATATTTTACTATAAAATGTTCTGGCAGCATAAACACAAAAGCACAGGGGAAGCATGCTAGGCCCATAACCCATATATTGCATCAGAACTCTCCATTGCTAATTGTGTCTGTCCTGTCAAATGGGGAACCCTGCCTTTCGACCAATGTGGATAATAGCAGAATCCTGTAACTCTAATGGAATAGGGAAAAAGAAAAATATTGCCTACATAATCCCTGGGACTGTTGTTCTCTCAACTTACAAAGCTATCCCTTCACTGTAACACTCGTAGCTCCCTCCTTGCCGATTGATGAACAGAGAGGCTTAGAGGTGACTTGGTAATCACTGATCTCAGTGCCACCCCACTTGCCATAGTAAATTAAGAAAATTTGATGCCAGAGGAGAACAAAGATAGCTGTTGCTGTATTGGTAACGTGTCTCTTCTGAATAGATAAACTGTATTTTCGCCGTATAAGATTTTAAATGAGGAAGATCTAGAAAAAAAAGATTCTGAATCAAATACTGTAGTAAAATATTTTATATCAACTGTGTAAAAGTTAACAGCAGTTTAAAGAACAATTATATGCCAAACATGTAACATGAACAGTCAGTAAACAGTAAAAGTAACAAAAAAAGGCTGTAATGTTTCATAGGTTGGGCGATGACGTCAGCGCGCACCGACGGCTCCGGAGTGTGATGGGAATTTTCCTATATAATACTTCCATCTAGTGGTCATTTAGAGAAATGTAATTTGAGAAACTTTTAAGAGACACGTCACACTTCTGTCGTGCCCTTCTTCCAGCGCTTGTCTTACTTTGAGAGGCTCGAGGTTCTTTTCCATTGCGGATAACACGTGTGTAGGAAATGCGTTGAGACTGCTAAATCTTTACAATAAATAGCCGCATTTGCTGTGTTCTCTCTCAAATGGTCTCCAGTGTTTATTATCAATTGAGAAGGTATATTTTTTTACCATAACAGGAGCTAGGCTGAAGCCGCGGCTCTCTTACGCATCTCCTACGGCCGTGACTGCCCTCCGCTCCGCGGCGCTCTGCATTCGCCGTATAAGACGCTCCAACTTTTCCCCCTCAGTTTTGGGGAAGAAAAAGAGTGTCTTATACTGCGAAAAATATGGTAATTGATTAGAAGGAACAGAGATGCCAAAACCCACACCTAAGAACACTCTGCTCAAGCACCATTTTAGGCTGAATAGATAGTGCTACCATTTTTGAGAATTGAACAGGTTTTAAAAATTAATACTTTTAATCCAAATTTTTTTGCACTTCCTGTGCCATCGAACATGAGCTAGACGTTGCACAAATGCACTTTGTTGATCACGGTTTTATATATACAAACTGTTTTAATGCTTTAGAACGAAAATCTAAAGTGATTTTAGAAAAAGTGTATAAACCCAAAAAACAAAGACACGATCAAACAATGTGAAAATTGTTAAAAGAAATTTTGAAAAAAACAAAACAAAACAAAAAAAAAAAAAAGCAGGCGAACCTCTCCTAATCCAAATATGTTTTATGCCATTTAGCAAATAAGTCAAAACAAAATCCATTTACCATCTCCTGAACTTTCAATGGTTATCTCAACTTTTATAATAAAAATAACGCGTTCAATTTATATAGTGCTTTTTCAGATAAATCTGAAAAGGAAATATTTAAGGACTGTATTTATAAAAAGGTGCACATTTCTTCCAGGATCAACATTTTTAGCCAAAAATACTCGAAATTAATGTAATTAACAGCTCCAGGGGCCCCTTTAATTTTTAAAATAACCCAAAATTAAATAATTTCATCAGAAGCTAAAAGACTGACTTGTTTGTTAACCCTTACACCCTGTAAGTTCTGGTTGAGATCATGACACTATGCAAACCGGTGGGGAAAAAAAAAAAAAAACTTTCTCTCTTTTTGACACTGCTAAAGCATCATCCTCATGGTGATCCAGAACCTTCTCATGGACAAATTAAGCACTGAGTCTATTTAAACAATCTATTATAAGTCTATTTTTGGTCAGTACAACAAGATATTTAGCTGAAATTTAGTAATTTCATTTTAAAACAACTTTTACTCATTTAAGGTTTCTATGTGCTTGCTTCTATTCATTTACATTTAATTATCAAATTGAGGGAGAACAAATGACCATTTTTGTAATTAATTGCAAATACTTTTTGGAGGACTGTGCGATAAATTTGTTAAATTAATTTATTTATCAAATTTAAATGTATTTAAATGATGGACAGCACCAGTAGTAATATAGACATAACTAATGAGCAATTTAAAGGTGGGAGGAAGCCCCAAAACCAATTCAAAGCACTGTGTTACAAATATAAAGAGATAGTTTTTCTAATATTTTATATTCTACTAAAAATGTTGCTTTATACACTTCATCAATCTTATTTGTGCTTGTATGCTGCTGAACATTTGCTTTTCTGACTTCTGCATGGGCAAAAGCTGATGATATTAATGAAACGCTCAACAGCAGGAAAGGCCTAAAAGTAGGTCACATTTTCTGCTTCCATATTATTTTCCATCATCATTTATGCAGCCACAGGGCTAAACAGACCACGCTTGAATCACTAGTCTATCTTGGTTCAAATGATGCAAGAATTTTAAACAACAAGTTCCTAATGGGAGCAGAAAGCTTAGCATTGGCAATTTCAACAATCGACAGATTCGTGTGAGATCCTCATGTGACAATTTGTAAATTTCCTCCAATACAAACAACAGATAAATAGCTTCATGAACTTTAGGCTCAAGTTCTATTTCTACCCCTTAGCCCTACCTTGAATGAAGGTATGTGTAGACCTCAAACCTAGGGAAAGCTGGACCCACAATTTAAACGATGCAAAAATGATATAGTTTACCCAACTGTTTTTCAACCAATCAACGTTTACCGGTATTTGTGAAACGCCACACTACAACCGAACTTTAGGGCCCAGAGCACTAAACAGAGTAACAGTGACTGCTTTGGAGAACTCACTCCAGTTCAGCGAAGTAGGGGTAATGAGTTCCCAAACTGGGGATCAAATGAACAATACACACAAGCCGCTGATACGAAGTAAAGACACCATACGAATGGAGTCTATAAAACATGTTTTTCGGCACACGTCAAGGAGAAGTGTATTTCCCGATTAACCACACTGTAAAAAAAAAGTCAGTAAATGTTTCACAAAACATAACTGTAGAATTTAAATTAAAAATAAATAAACGTTTTAAAGAGTAAGACCTTTAAACAGTTAAAAAATACAGTGAAAATATGGTAAATTGTAGTACATTTTCAAATTACTGCCTTATCTCTAACAGAAAAATGTGTTTTTGGACCATTTTTTTTTAAACCCATGGGATCACATGCATCTAGACACTTATTAACCATAAAACATGATTATGATGTGTAAAACTTAGAGTACAATCCTGCAAATTCAATTACTGTGCTACCATATATTTGACGGTTTTTAATCATAAAATGAATGGTTTCTTTTTTATTAACCATAAAAAATTCGTTTAATTTAAATCCTTAAGTTGTACAGATATAAACAGTTTTTATAGCAACAAAATATGTTAATTAATCAGTTATAAACCGTAAAAAGTTATTTAAACACTTGAAATGTACAGTACAATCCCATAAACCAATAACGGTGCTACCATATATTTGACTGTAAAGTTTTGGCTAAAGCTGGTGTTTTTTAAACTGTAAACTTTTTAAACAGTTTTAAATTAACCATAAATATTACAAAACTTGTCTTAAATTAGACACTTCTGAAATGTAAAAAAATAGTTTGTTTTTTACAGTGCATGGTAAATTTTCACTATTACAGTAATAATTCACTATTTCTAGTCTATCTAGAAATTCAATAGAGAAAACACAAGTTAAACTTTCCACATTATCCATTTGTAGAACATTTAAAGGTTCTTGGTCTTTATCCCCATCATTTGTGTGAACTTGACATTATATCTAGAGCCAGTAGAAGTCAATAAAAAAGCTGAAATCTACAAGGTACTTACAAGGAAGGTGGATATGGAAACGCCAATGATGAAGCCAGCGATGACATCAGACCAGTGGTTTCGGTACTCTGCCACTCGGTTAATACCCGTTAGAAAAGCCAGGCACATCAGGCTCAAAGACATGACCGGTTTAGCAAGCCGAGTCCCTTTAGCTTTCACTGTACATGTGATGTATGACTGAAATACAAATAAAAACAACACTTCCACTGTTAAATATTGCCAAATCATTTACTAAACACAATTAATAGCTAATAGTTATTTTTAACTGTTAATAAAAACTAAACACAAAAATGTTTTAGATTAGAATGATGTGCAATAATGTATACTCCTGCAACACTAGTGGGATTAAAAATATTAAAATTACACCTAAACTGCAGAAAAAAATCACACTGTTTCAGTGATACTCAAATTCCACTTTTCCCTTCATTCAAATCAACTCAACTTAAAGAAAGCTCTTGAATATATAAGACTTGTTTAAGACACTATCGCATTAAACTGAATGTTGTTGTGCTTGCCTCCTCAGACATGGCTTGTTTTTGCAAGCATTTGCAAAACATTTTTTAAAACTTAGGATCTTATGCATTGCAAATATTTTGATTAAAGTGTTTGTGAATGGCAGTGTAAGTTTGTGAATGATTGAGCCACACTCAAATTACGTTCTCTATCTATTCCTTAAGAATTGAACCGCATTTAGTAACTCTGGAACTCTCTACCAGCTGCTGTCAAACCTGTAAAGGGAAGCCTTTAGGTCCTGTTGAGGTTGTTTCTTGTGTTTTATTGGTATATTCTCTATTTATTTTGTGTGCATGCTTTTAAAACTTAATATTATTTAAACAAAAATCAAGCCTTTTTAGATGTTTGTGAAGTATCCTCAAGTACCCAGAAAGAGGTCTACAGTAATATAATATTTTGTGTCAGTGATTGAAATTTAATGGTAAGAATATGAACGTCAATGCCTCTTGTATGTTATCACTGAAGCTGCCAGAATCAGACTGAGCAAGTGTTTTTTGTGTTGCTTTTTTCACTGTTTTCACTCTTATTACAGCCGTGTTTCCATCCAAAGATGCAAATTAGATTCAATAAGCACAGAATGAGTCTAAGAGAACAAAATAGTCACTTCCAGATAAACTGACAAAAGAAAAATGGAGGTTGCTGCCATAGCGAAAGCCTAATTTCATATATAATAACTTGCACTAGTGCTGCTCAATAAAGTGTCTAAGAGGAGCTACAAGCAACATCAAAGGGGAGGGGCTAGAGACCAATGAAGGGAAGGCGCTACAGAAGAACATCAATAGGCTTAGAGTTGGGTGGGTTTAGTGGTAGAGTTAAAATCATTGTAGCTCCTCTTCTCTGTTGGACAATAACCCTGCCCCACTGGTGTTTTGTGAAGCTCCTCCTCTTTGACAAAGTGATGGAAAGTGATAATCCCAAACCAATTTGATGACAAACTTTGTCTAAGGAATTTTACAATGACAAAAACAACATTTCAGATGTTGTACAATGAAATCAGTCCGTTGGTTAGAGCATTAATGCCCACCCATCATAGAGCATTAATGCCGCCAGTTCTGACAGAAAAAAACTTGCCACAAGCTCCGAATACAGAGTAGTGGGGGAAACATTTGCTGGTATTAATTTGATAGATGTGTTTATAAATGTAGTTAATGCTAATTTTTTTTCTGATCGGATCAAAATTTATCCCACTCAAGTTGAACATTTTCAAAATTTGTGTGCATCTTGGCATTTCCACCCAGGGTTTTTTTATGCAATATTCCAAAATGCACATAAAAATGGTGGACGGAAATGCAGCTGTTGTACTCTGTGATTGTACAGCATATATTTAACAGTGAAAACAGTCACAGCCTAAAATAAACAGCAGAATAAGAAAAGGTAATTCGTGCAAACATGAATATAGTGGCAGGTGAAATATTTGTTATTTTTTACTAATTAACTTGTTTTCAGGATTCCATGCAGAAATTTTAAAGCATTCCTATAAAATACAATCATTCAAGTAAAAAAGGGACAATTGTCAGTTATCTAAAACATAGAAAAAAAACGATGTTTGTGTATATTAGTCAAAACAAGTGTGTTCTCTCGAATATGTCCTAAATTTTTCATGTGTGATTCAGAAGAGATGGAGTCTTCACTCGTGCACCCCAGGGGCTTCTGTCAAAAACTATATCGTCTACTAAAGCACGGTAAAATACAGCATCTCCCAGGTCAAGGGCAGAGCTGCCTGAATGCTGCAGAGAGCAAGTCGCCAAAATATCAATTTTACACACTTTTGCACAGATCTGCCATTTTTCACGATGTGTACTTCATGTCATCCCAACCAGTCATCAGTTAGGCCTAGTATTAGTTGATCAACATCATCTGAAAACATTTTTTTAAAGGTTCAATGCCTTGAGAAAAAAAAATCACATAGTTCTGGATCTTATTCTGGATGAACATCCAGCCAACTCATCATTATCTGAGGGCGATTTCATGAAAGCACAAACAAGTCTACAGTGAAAGGTATAAAACAATTAGGTCAGCAACTGCCCTGCAGACCCTTTCACTCTGCAGCACAAGGCTGTAAGACTAAGGCTGGTTGGTTTACATTTCCTCTAAACACCTGTTGAAAATTGTATTTTAAAATCTAATAGTGAAGTCAGAATACATTCCGGAATTTAAATTACACATGACTGGGTTATAGCTTGCTGTCTGTTGGTGACCTCTTGTCTGCTGATTCTTCTGCCCCCTCTGCTGTCCCATCAGAGGTAAAATATGGAGCTAACTTGTGTTAGTACCAAAGAAAAACAGTGTATAAAACAAACCTCCTCCATTAAATTTAGTAAAGATTCTTTAATAGGTTTAACTAGGCGTCATCATACTAATATTTTTCTGGAAACATGGCTTTGTATTTTCTTTAAAAGCTTGCACATATACAAAACATACATAGTGAAATCGACAAAAGATCTCTCACAGCAACATTGTTTAATTGACGAGGATCTGGATAAATGAGGTACTCACAGCCATATAGAGGGAAGCATAAACACTGAGTGCGGCCTCTTTAGAAGGAAAAGTCTTGCGGGCACGTAGGATGTCATCCTCGTTGCCAGTGCAGGCTTCCTGATGGCTAATGTAGCGAAGAGCTTGCTGGCAACCCAAAGCTGTGTAGTTGGGCTTACAAACGGTCAGGAAATGAGGGGCCAAATTCCCAGTTACCACCTGACCGGCATTCACAAAGATGTCAGTTGTGAAAAGGCCAAACATGTAAACACCTATAAAGAAAAAAAAAAACACACACAAAGTTAGAAGTTACAATGAATAAACGTTAAATTATGAAGTCATGTTAAAAACAAAGTTAAACTTTGCTCGGTTTTACACTGAAATAATGTAATCCCTTAAAGAGAGTTCATTGATGTACTTAAAAGATGCACTTGACAAACATAGCCTGAAAATATGGTTGAATTATTCAGTCTCTCTTTGTCTATTTATGAGGCTTCGATGGGCACTGGGTGTCCCAGAACCACAATTTCCACTTAAACGCATTAAGGTACAAATTACAACTAAGATTCTGTGAAGACCACAGCTCTAGCTGTGAATCTAGAAGAGCTAATGTTCTGAGCTGAATAATCAAATATCATGACTGAACTCATTCTTCATTATCTACGCTCTGTTCCTAATACCCCAAAGAAGACTTTAACATTCACAATGCATATCAAGGGAGCATACCACTCAAGCGGACATTTGACATTTCAATTCACATGTTTACATAGTATCTCCGTTCAACTGATTACTACTAGAAAAATCGAGTTTATCGTTAAACACAAGTTCAAGACAGCAAGCATGACAATTTTTAGGGGTTTTTCCCTTAAAAAGTTAATAAACTTTAACTGTCTAGCTTTCAGGAGAGTGAGTGTGACAAGAGAACTGAGGGAAAAGGGGATGAGTGTCAAATTGTCAAAACAGAAGAAACAGAAAACAAAACCCTTTGAAGCACCCAACTTCCCAAAAAAATTACAATCAATATTTTCAATCATCTACACAAAGCTGAATGGGGTTGAGTGGAATTGTTGTTGCAAATAACAAAGTCTAAATACTGGATTGTCAATGCCGTAAAAACAAGTCACAAATCACACAAAGAAAGATACCCTCTAACAATCTCACTCAAAACCAAGCTGCTGAGAGTGGGACTACAAGAGTGATTATAGTGGTGGGTGGAGCATCTAATGATCCAATCAATGAGAAGCCTATTGAGGGGAGAACCAAAGGAAGATGTCCAGATATGTCTATTTAGCAGGAAACAGAAAGACTTCATCCTGAAACAAACTAGCACAAAACAATAATGGTCCCTAGTAAACACTAGCTAAGGACTGTTCAGATCAATACAACACAAAGGAAACCAAAAACAGAAAAAGCTCAACTAGCAGAAAGATTCCAGGCAGCAGATAGCAATAGCGATCCTCATTCAAGTAATGACTCACCAGGGAGTGGATTGTCATTGAATTGAAAATCCAAAAAAGTGAGGCAAACATGAGAGAAAATATCTGAAAATGTACTTGATACAAAGTGAGCAAAATGTACCAAATCAAATCAATAATTGGTATAACACTCATTTATTGCTGGGGTTACGTTTCCAAAAAAAAACTGGAATAGGCAGAAACCACGGAGAAGTTTGCTTTAATTTTACAACTATACAATAGGGAAATAAACTATACAATACTACAGAAATAAACCTAAGATCATATCAGGCCCAAGCATTTGTTTAAGAAATAAATTACTAAATGATCTATAAATTATCTGTAAAAAAAAAAAAACTGTGAAAGAATAACTTTAATCTGTGATAGACTGGTGACCTGTCCAGGGTGTACCCCTGTCTCTCACCCGATATGTGCCTGTGACCCCGAAGGGGAACAAGCAGGTTGGAAAATGAATAACTTTAATAATGAATATGCATATTCCACAGTCCCTCTGACTGTGCCTTTTCATCGCTTCACTGTAGCATTGTTTCTACTTGAAGGCTGTTGTGCAAGTGTCTTTTTTTCCGAGAGAAGAACATAGTCATGGAATGAACTGAAGGTTACTTTATTCCGCAATGGTGCCCTACAGCAGAACTTCTACCCTATTTCAGCACGTCCAGGCGTTTTCTGTGATCTGTTTCACTGCGCCTGTAGAGTGTGCTTTTAAAGGTGTTGTGTGGTAATTCTAGGCCATAGTTTCTTAGCCACAATGTCCCTTAAACACAATGCACTGTGAAAAAGACATAAAAATGCACTAAACAGGAGTATGTTCAAAGAATTATACCAAACAGGTGCTTAAGATCATCAATGGCATGTGTTGGTTGAATCCATTGACTGTATTTAACATGGACAAAGCTTCTGTGACGTCACCCATTGGTTTCTGCCAAAGTGAAATGAGGGTCAAGTGGGCGCCACCAGCACTTTTGTGAAAGCGTGTCACTTACTGGTACTCAAAAATGGGCAAAAGATCCACACAGGAGGGATGTGGGTGTAGAACCCACACACGGTCTAAAGCCACACACAAAAAAGAAAACTGCCATTAAAATTTAAAAACAAAAACACAAAAGTAGCCAAGTTCATCAGATGAAATTAGCTGGAAGGACACCAGAGGATTACGCCGTGATGAGATAACCTGAAAGAACTGTCAATCATCTGCCCATCGAGAAACCACACCCTTAAATTATGCGTAACTTTAAGGCTCAAAAAACTTAAACCATCCAACTGGGGAAAAAAAACTGTAAAACCTAGCTACCAATTTGAGGTTGAGAAAGAGGTTGAGGTAGTTATACTGCATCAACAAGATCTGTCCCAGACAAAGTTTTCAAACCAGATTGGGGTCTCAAGATGTGCTGTTCAAGCTCTTTTGAAGAAGCACAAAGAAATGAGCAACCTTGCAAATCATATGGTCAGTTGTTGGCCAAGGAAAGATATCCAACAGCATAATCACTTCATAAATGGAAACATGTAAACCCATGTATTGTCTGTAGAAGTTAAGAGTCTTCATGGAATAGGTGCAGCCAAAAAGTCATACCTCAGATTTTAAACATTTAAGAAAAGCCACTGTTCATCGTCCATTTTGCATGGCACCACAACTTAGAATACCCTCATCAGTAAAAATCATAAAATACAGCATTTTTGGTATTCTATTACAATAGAATACTGTTTTCCCTCATCTGTAAGCTCTTGATTGTCTACACTTAACCCACATCTTACCGAGAGGTGCACACCAAGCACTCCCTTTATGCATAAATAGAGACTGCGCAGTTACAGCAAACAGGATAAATATTCCAGACAGACATTAATTGGACAAGGAATGTTATTTTCAAAATGGGGGAGACTCCTGAATCAAATGTAATGCAACAGCTTGGATTTATTGTAGTATATTACTAATTTGTCAAGAAATTTCATTAAATTAAAAAAATGTATCTATTTTACAAAGAATCCATCCTCACATTCCTCACCACCCAGTACTCCAGAATTGAACGGCTCATTCCCTTTGTCTCCAACACGAACCTCGTTTCACCTTCATTGTCTTCTCCTTTGTTTTGCTTGCAACCTTCCATCTTCCCCCGAGTGGATATTAGAGCATTTCTTGTGTGTGGGTTCCACTGTGCTCCAGAGTTTGCACTGTTATTGCCTCCCCTCGTATGCCTGTCTTTCTCATCCTTTCTGCCTAGTCCAGCAAACGCAACAATACCCTTCTTTACGAAAGCCTGCTACATTATTAGTTTTAAACAGAAGCAAAGGAAGTCACCATTGTTTCTGGCGGAACTCCACTTTTCTCCTTCACGCCTAAATGTCATGTTCATTTTGTTTGTTCCATCTTACAGCAGGAGGTATGACAGGCTTACCAAAGCTATTATTGTACATAGCTTTTGAAAGACTGGTGTCAAAATGTCATTTTAATAACAACTGACAGCATCTTCAGACAACGTTAATCTAAAAAATTGCTTCCTATAGTGTTTTTTGGAATAAATTCAATTGCACATAATAAGTAGGTTTTCAGCAGTATTTCTAAGATTTTGATGGGAAAATTTGGTTTTAACTATGAAAATTCAGTTAAATCAGGCCATCATATTTATGTTTTCAGTCACCTTGGCTGCAAAATCTAGATTGTATTATGAATTTCAAGATGTAAAATATATAGGAGGTCTTATTTAAATGTGTATTTCACAATTGATTTTCTGTTTTAATTCTTGTGTTTAAGTGTTATGTCTTGTGACATGACATGCATTGTTCTTTCAAGTACAGAGACCATAGTTAGCTGAGAACGAACTGTGACCCTGAGACATTTTCCAAATGTAATCTCTCCCAAAGAATAGCATTGAGTCATTATGCAAACAACATGAGTCTGTGACTCCAGGTCATAAAGCAACTGGTCTCATCTAATACTTTCATTTGAGATGCTGCTGCAAACCTCAAACCAGGAAAATCAGCAGTTTAAGATATTTGCATTTCTTACACAGAGGCTGCGCTTGTTGAAAATACATTAAACTATTGATAGGGGCTCATAAAGATTCTTTCCTTTGCCGTGATGGAGTGACATCTATCTATCTATCTATCTATCTATCTATCTATCTATCTATCTATCTATCTATCTATCTATCTATCTATCTATCTATCTATCTATCTATCTATCCATCTATCCATCTATCCATCTATCCATCTATCCATCTATCTATCTATCTATCTATCTATCTATCTATCTATCTATCTATCTATCTATCTATCTATCTATCTATCTATCTATCTATCTATCTATCTATCTATCTATCTATCTATCTATCTACATTATGTGTGTGTGTGCGTGTGTGTGTGTGCGTGTGTGTGTGTGTGTATGTGCGTGAAAAATAGCATAATGCTTTATGAAACATAATTTCAAACTGAAATTATTCTTTTCTTGTAAACAATAATTATTAATGCTAAAAATATAGTACATCATGTTTAGTTTGGTTATGATTATTTACATTTCTTGTTCTGAATAAACTATTTCTAAAAATGTTGGGCAAAAATGTTGAAAAACAAAAATTTAAGCGGGACCTATAAAATGCAAGTGACCGTGAAAATGTTATTTCGCTTTAAATTGCTATAGAATCATGGCCAAGTATACCATGGATGAATTTTAAAGATGATTTTTTTTTTCTCTGTACTCAAAGTCCCTCATGATAAGGATTTTTGTTTCTTCACTGTATGGTCACATCATGTTGTGACTCAGTGTACACCACTGAGTTCGGTTGATACTTTTAGACCCAAAAGAGGGCATCTCTCTCTCTCTCTCTCTCTTTCTGCTATTTGGTAGAACCAATCAGAAATTATTTGTTCTGAAAATCTTTGTTTTTTTGGGCAAAATATGGCAAAAAATTGGTGGATCCATATATTTAATGATGGTTTGACCATTGCTCAAAAAGCTCACACAGTCAAGGAAGACATGACTTCCTCTAGACCAGACATACTGCTGAACAGTGACAGATGCTGTCAGCAAAGCAGAGGTGATCTTCTCAGCACCCTGTAGGAGGCTTAGGAACAATTCCGCTTATCTGATTGTCTTTAAGACCTCTAATTCCATCAGACTTCCAGCAATCCAACAGTTCAGATGACTACACACAACTGTGAAACTCTGCCTAAAGGACCATAAAGCTTATGCAGGAAAATGAGAATCACTGTAACAAATAGGGAAATGTAATACTGGAATTATTAGCAGATAAATTTGCTCAGAGAATGAGGCTAATAATCCAGGTCATTGTTGTTTCTTTATCTCTAAAACACACTCAAGCATTAAAGAGGGAAACTGAATTGAAAAGGCGGAAATGTAATGGAGTGAGTGAATGTCTGAGTTGCTCATTTCTTCAAGGGTGATGAGGCTTTACTGTAGGCACATGAGGATTGTAAGAGAGTGCAAAAGACCTAGATCATAGTGTTCCAATTTCTGAAACAAATCCAAACAGAAAAAAATAAGCTCCGTTTTGTGATGAAATTGAACTAATGTGAGATTTATGCAAACAACAGAGCATAGAACAACAGTAAAAACAACCAAGTAAGACTGAAACCAAATCTCAAGCAAGATCTCTCAAATATCCAGGGGCCAAACCAAGTCGTGTCATATAGGTTGGATTTAGACCCTTAAAATCATCTCAGACCAATGCAGAGGTGTAATGTGTTACTTTCTCATGTTTATATTGTAGTGGCAGACATTTTATTCGCTACAGATTCATTTAAAGACAACAGTCCATGCACAAATTTACAAACGTCTTTTTTAGCTTCTCCCAAAAATTGAGCTGCAATCTGGAAATCGACACAAGTCAAATAAAGCATTCAACTATAACCAAAGTTTTTTCACTATAGATTTGATTCATCCACTCATAAGTTTTGCATTAGAATTGTATCAATTTATAAAGCTGTTGTCCTTTAGGTGCATACCGTTTACCACACAAGAGTTTGGTGCAGCTTCTCTCTAACAAATACCAAGTTAATGGACTAGGAATGCACCGATAATTTTTTTTTAAGACTGAGTACAAGTAGCGATTTTTTTTTTTTTGGGACTCTCCAATACCAACCTGAAAGTGGTTGATCGTCAAAAAAAGGTCCTGTCGATGACATCACTTAGTTTCTTTCTTTGGTATCAGTGTTTTTACAAATACGAGTACATGAGCTCAGTATCACTACTCATGATGCACTTCCGCCTCGGATTAATAGTGCTTCCAACTTGTAGTCTATTGTATTGGAGTTTGGAGAAAATGTTCAGAAAAATTGTATTCATAGCTTTCAGAGACAGCAGAAGGTCTACAGCATACACTGTTGTGTTCATCATCTGCAAAGATGTGCCATGTTACGTTTTAACAAGGTTTTCCTGCTGATTTCAACCTTAGAAAACAGCGACTTGCAAACACATCAGCAACTCTTAAGGTTTTCAGTAAACATTTTAGCAGTGATCAGATTATTGAGTAGCAAACCTCATATGCACAAAGGAATTAAGTAACTGGTGCTGTGCCAGAGCTTTTTTCCTGAAATGACTACACAGTTAAAGCACCACAACCCAGTTTGTGGGAGAGGAGAGAGAGGCATGCCACTGAGACAGTGCCTATGGATAATAATTACTGTAGCATTCCCCAACCTTCATCAATAGACGCGGAGTGTGCTAAAATAGAAGAGGAAAAACTCTGCCGAAGTGGAGGAGCTTTAAAAACAGCTTCATGAGACACGTTCAGCGTGATTTCAGATTGATTTGCGAAACTGGAACTTGCTGAGCTATTGCAAAGAATGCGGAAGAATTAATGCAGGTAGACCAGTGTAGTATGTAAATGTATTCTTAGTACTGAAAGCACAACAAGAACCAGAAAAAAAGACATACCAAGGAACCGGAAAGTTCTCCGCACTAATGGGTTGAGGTAGCAGCAGTCCCCAGTTATGATCGTCTTCTCTCGGCTGTCGAGATCTTTGGACGTGTACTGGATCAAGAACAATACTGTTTCTGTCACAGTGATCTGAAACAAAGCAAAACACAAGGAATCAGATTGAATAAAAAAAAAAAACTTACATTGGATCTCTAAGGTAAGATAGTTAGTAGGAATTGGTGAGTATGTTGTATTTATTTTTAATTAAATGAAAATCAATTCAGTTTGATTGAATGCAGAACTCCTTGCTAAAAGTGTTTTACGGTACTAAATCTGGTTACAATGTCACTTCCCATTATTCCCAAAGGTTTGATAATAAGAAAGAAAACTTTGCCCATAAGAAAAACTGGAATTTTTTTTTATTTTTGATCAGACTATTGTCAAAACCTGATGGACCATAATAATGTGATCACTATGAGCATAACCACTCTACAATTCCATAAATCACAGAAAGAATTTCTCTGTCTCGGTGCAACCATTAGTAGGTGAAATGCTGGTTCACATATTAGTCTTTCGTTGATTGGAAGCCTTTCTTTCGAAAAAAAAAAATCTATGATTGACATTTGTTTGATAAGAATGAAGTGCTCCTATTACTCCTCATCAAATCTGAGACTCTTGTTACACTATTTGAGTTTATATGGCGATCAATCAAATGAAGCTGCATAAACCAAATCAATGATGCATTTTCAGACAATTTCCAGGCAATTTTAGCTTGATAACATTTTACAAGGTTTAATCTAAAGGTCTTCAGTTGTGCTGTGTGGAAATGAGTGGAAAAGCAGGGCCAGTTAATTTATACGTCAAGATTTATCTAATGCCTTACTGATGAATAAGACATATAAATTAGCAGATATAAAAAAAATGAAATAATGTAAAGTGATCATGAAAAGCTGTATTGTCCAGTTGTATACAGGCAACAGTGTGTTTTTTTTAAATAAAACATTTTTTTTTACAATTTACACAGAGCATGGATAACTTCGACTGCATTCTCACTTGGATAACCCATTAATTCACTAAAGGTTTAAATATTAATACATTTGTCATGAAAGTATGTCAGGGAAAACAAGAGCTCTGCTCTAAAGGCAGAACTCACATAAAATGTGATCCATTTTTTCCAAAACTGACTGAAAGACAGGAATGAATCCAACTTCTTAAACTAAACAAATCTCTAAAACAAAAAAGTTTTTGCATTTGCTTGACTGATAAACTCCACAAAAAAGCTGGGTTTATAGCACCGTACAAGGTGAAGGCCAATGTCCCCTAGTGACAGATCTGCAACTTGGGTCAGGGTCATCTAAAAGCAAAAAGTATTTTGAATCCTTAAAAAAAAAAAAAAAAAAAAAAAAACACAATTCCAAGATCAAGCTTTTTTTGAAACAAATCTAAATTATTGCAGTAAAATATTCGGAAGCATTTTTAACCCTACCAAATTGTCAACATTTCAGGATGCAAATAAATGTAAACTGTTGAAAACAATACATCTAAACAATTCAGTTTTCTTGATTGGTTCATAAGCCAAAGGATCTTGTAGACCAGAAAGCTGGACAACAGAAGCTGGAGGCTCTTCTGGATCTGTCAGGATTTAGAAGCTTGTCCAACGCTTTGAACATTTGTATTTGGGACTTGTACTCAAGTAGGATCTTCTACTTCCAATACCTGTATCCTAAACATCCTATTTTAAAACACAATTAACAATTGTGCAGAAAAAAACATTCTGATTTGGATGTTTTCTTCTTTGCCTTCTTCCTTCGAAATAGTAATATAAACGCTCAAGGCTTTGGACACAAATAGCAGAATCTAGGTTATGATGAGCAGTAGAGAGAATGATCAGCACAGACAGAGGAAAAACAGAAAAGAAGAAGCGTTCTATGCCAGCTGAGAGACACATCATTGTTAAAGAGGAGTATCAAATTAATTTCCTCAGGGCCCTAATTTATCTGGTTAATACATTCACTGATCAATTAAGATCAAAGGTCTTAATATGAAAGTTTTCTAACAGCATTTGGCTCAGCAAAAGGAGTATACTGAGATTTATATGGCTATATATATTTGTATTAGTGCTCTCAATCCACAGATAATTTAATTACATTTATTTGTTTTAACACCACATATACTGGTTAGCTCCATTCTTCTAAATAACTTAAGTGTAAAAGATAAAAACACATCTGAATAGGTTTCAGATAAAAATAGACCATCTATAATCTGGTCCCTGGCATCCATCAACAGCTCGATGGTAATGGTGAATACTTTGGAAAGTGATTGATAGCTCGTCTGATTTCTTTTCTACAGGTAACAAGAGGATGGTCCCTTTAAGAAAGGAACTAAAAAAAGCCAAGTTTTGAATTAATTTTTTGGCAACACCATTTCTGCCTCCAAAGTACTGGAGAAAGGGTCACACTTTCATCTTTTTCTAATTAGATTACTTCAACTCTCTTTAAATCAAAGTTTAGTTCACCACCCTTCAGTCAGGGTTCGAACAAGTTCTATTCACTAGCTCCCGGTGCATTCTTCTGTTGATCTTAAAATTTTACTGATCATTAAAAATCTAAAAAAATAAATAAAATAAAAAACTTCTCCTCTAAACTTTGCTAAACTCCTGTAGAGCATCAACCGAAAAGACTCTTCAGGTTATCCTCCCAGAGAAAGCAAGATGAAAAGGGGGGTAGCACCCCCTGTCCTTGTTTTGAAGTCTAAACTTGATTACAAAATTCCAATAAGGTCTAAATCCTCTTGGTTAGAAACTTTGTTTTACACACCATTCCAACAATTTCTACTTTAACAATTTAAAAAATTGTAAAAGTTTAAAAATCTATCAACAAAAAATGCTTTTTTGTTTAAATTTGAGAGATCTAGAATGTTTGCACGATAATCATTTGGTTAACATTTTAGTTATTTTAGATGTGCTTCTGAAAAAAAATTATATTTACACAAATTTTGGGAAAGAAACACATTAAATGTAAAGATAAAACAGAAACACAAACAGAAAACTAATCTGCATTAGAATAAAGAGATTAATGCTAAACCCTGAGCGAGTGAGGGGATCTTTCCTTGCCATAACGCCAACCTTAAATACAAAGTACAAAATTTGAACCAACAAATATATACCTCTCTTTTTATCCTGAAAATTAATTTTAAAACTACTCTAATATAACTTTTAACTTTTGGGTAAACAGCAGTTC
Organism: Danionella cerebrum; assembly: GCA_007224835.1. Classification (NCBI taxonomy): domain Eukaryota; kingdom Metazoa; phylum Chordata; class Actinopteri; order Cypriniformes; family Danionidae; genus Danionella; species Danionella cerebrum. The sequence continues at coordinate 47,460 of SRMA01001562.1, read as the reverse complement.
AGTAAACAAATGTTCATTACACGTAGTCCATTGCTTCTGCTAGGCTGCAGACCAGCAAACTAAACCATTTATAAACTAATGGGGTAATCTCTCCAAACACAGAGAATCCAACATAAGGTCCCGAGCGCTCAGCCAGACATGAACATCTGTTAGGCGCTCGCTGGTTTCAGGACCCAGATGATCACTTTTGACAAAGGAGACACATTTGTTTGGATGGGGTTAATGAACTGCTATTTCATACTCTTCACGGCGTGTTTCTTCAGTCTGTGCTGGGAGAAATTCTCTATGAATTTACTGAATATGTAGAATGTAAGAGCTATTGTACTCCAGGGAGCAAGAAACTCATTGTTGGGGCCTATTTCTATATTTTTATTTATTTGGTTAAGTTAAATATATGGAATGCAGAAAATTAGACTTCAATTAAAATTTTTTCATCTAAATTAATAATCTGTGTAATAGCTCTGAATATAGTTAGTAGAAGATATTGAGATAAAAAAAAGATTAGACACAGTATATGTTGATTTGGACCTCAATGATTTTAGCGCGATATTAAGCGCAGCGGAACAATGTTCCTAGGCGAGTTTCCGCACGGACGCTATTGAGTAACGCACAGTAGAGCTGCACGCCACGGGTAGTGTAACGTACACTGCTAGGTCTATGTACCACATTATGTATGTATGTTGCCCTTTAAGAGCTGCGCCCCAAGCCCTCAGTGTGTGCACTGCAGGAGTCTGTGTGTGTGCAAGGAGATGGACAGATGAGTGCGTGCGCTGCTCTTCCCCTGAAACCACTACCCTGTTACCTATTGTTTACATTTATTTTGTGTTTTGAAATGTAATTTCTTGTGACGCTGAAGAAAGCTAACTATAAAGGTTTGAGTTTGAAATGATGTGTTCGTCTTGAAGCTCCTTTTTTCCACTGGCTATCCGGCACAAGCGTCACAGTAGCTGTGAGAAATGGCATCATGGCAAAAGCGAAAGAGAAGCCAGAGCTTGAAGACCCTCCCACCTCACTATGGTCTCCTGTTTGGGAACACTTTGGCTTCTCTGTTAAAATACATAACGGGGATAGACGAGTGGATAAATTTAAAGTTGTATGCCGACATTGTTCGGGTTTGTGGCAGGCAACACATCTAACATTTTCTACTGCTGGAGATATTGTGACTGCAACCAGTTCATCTTTTTAGCCAAAAACTTAAAACTTGAATAGTTAGTTTTGTTGATATACAAGCTGAAGCTGTTGCAGGTGTTTTCAGGTCCTAACAAGTGGTAGTATTTAATTTTTTATTTAAACAAAATGTGCATTTCTTTATAAAGAGTGCGATTTATTTAAAATATCACCCAAATGTGTCACTTTTATTTATTTTATGCAAGAATTCTATTGTGTATTGGCAGCTTTTCAAAATAAAGATTATGTAAGTTCTTATTGTTTTGTACCGAACCGAATGAACCGAACCGAACTCTCCAAGACACTGTACCGAACCGAAGACGATTTTAGCGTACCGTTACACCCCTACTAGTAATGGTAACTTTGTTCTTGCAAATGAAGAGTTTCTTTTTTTCCCCAAAGTGCCATAACTTCATTTTGATGAATTTGAGTCAATGTATTAACTGTAGAAAAAAAAGTTTTTTGAGTAAAATAAAAAAAAATCTGATCCAAACTTTCATAAATCAACTCAAAGTAAATGATTTGAAGATTTATTTCAAAATCTGTTTTTTTTTTCGAAAATGCGACAATTATAAATAATGTGCAAATGTATAAATAATTTTTTTTTTTCAATAAATGGGTCAAAAAAACAATAACGAACAACATATTGAATCAAGTGGCAGGTTCCAGAATAGAATGGTTAAATAGTGCCAGAAACCATACGCAGAAATTGGACTCACTGCTCCGAACCGCAGAGTTATCTGTTGCTTTCGCATTCCAGTGACTGGAACATCTCCGCTGGACTTTATTGACTGTGATCAGCTGGACAATAGTCGGATTCTTTTCCATCCTCATTAAATAATTATAAAATTATTTTAAAAAGTTGTAAAAAAAAATTGAATGACACTTAAAATGCTTTGTGGGGGAAACTGATAAACCGAGACTCCATTTTTGGAATACAGATAATGGGCTTTTCAAACATGAACAATTAAGATTTGAGAACTTTTTTTTTTTAAATGCTGTGTTCAAACTTCAAATATTTTAAATTAAGTGATTCAGACAAACCTCATAATAGGAAATGAATTCAAGTCAGTGTTAAATAAACAAAATTTGGAATCAATGGAGCGGACTAATATAAACAGGCAATGGTGTTAATCATTGCACTGTATGATATTCAAAGTAATCAGCGCCCTATTCAATGTTAAAACTGAAATAGCTGTTAATTCAACAAATAAAAATTGAATCTCAGATTTTTAGATAAAATTCTATTTCGAATTTGACTGTAAAGTTATATATTTAAGCTATAAGACATTGTCTTGTGGCTTGTTCAATGACAGTCGGTGACTGAAGAGACACAAACTTTCACACACAGTCATGTTGGAAAATATGTATACCACACATGAATTACAGAGGGATTGTGATGCATTGCAGATTAGAAGCTCACCGGGTCATGCCAAAGTAAAGGAACATCGATTTTTTTTTTATATTAATATTCCATTAAAATTCAAATCTTCAGGTTTTGCCTATTAAGCACCCAGCTCTACAGTGAGGAAGTTTTGACTTTTTTTTTTTTACTTAACCCAGCATATGTCCCTACCAACAGATTCAATTTATTCTGAGAGTTATTTTTTAGTTTGGACAAAAAGACATTCTAAGATAACATTCAATTAAGAATCTGTCTGGAGTTTCGACCCAAATGAACCATACCATGAGAAAGCATCTTCAAAGACCCAAACACTGGTACTCGTTTCACTATAGAGACTATAGGTAAGCAAGTGGAACTGCCAATCACAATAATTTTCACATAAAACGTAAACTCTTAAAATCTGGATGGCCTGATTGAAAGAGCTTTTACTCAAATCAACAACTCGTAATCTTGACAAGAGTATTAGGTTGATTTTGCTTATCAACTCAATTCTACCCATAAAAAATAATCAAACATTAAGCTAGACTGAACACACTAAATTTGACTTTAATCTCTGATGAAAATAAGTAACGGTTATGTTACGGTTTAACATATTTGGCACTAATCATCAAAATCCAATAATTATCAGCAGATTTATCAGTTCTCAACAGGATTTTGAGTTGTAATCCTTTCCAAATAACGATGTGATGATGGTGCTTTAGTCTGGTTCAGATTGATATTGAACACAATGACTTCCAAATCCAGCAGAGAGCTCATTTTATTGAGGGATTTTTAATCTTTCCTTTTGTAGCCCATTCCCTCAATAACCCTCGCCTAAGCACATCAATGTCAGACTTCCCAATATCAGCATAAATAGAGCAATAGCTCAGACTGAAACTCATTTCTTTACTACGGGATTTTCAAATCAAAGCATTTCAGGTTCCAGCCCAGGTTTATTTTTTTTCCAAATTTATGAGCTGTACTTTGTGGAGATAGAGTTCATCTCTCTTTACGACAACTGTGGATGAGGTCACAGTGTTACGATGTTGCAGGCAGATTGTTCCTCTATGCCGAATAAAACCCCAAAAAGCCAATATCTCTCAGCTGCCTATATTAAAAAAGGCAGTTCTATTTTCACTGTGCTCATGGAGGCTGGCATGTAGCGGTCTGAAGAGTTGAAGTTAAAAGTTGTTTGCTTTCTTTCACAGATAAATAAACTGGTGAAGGAGATTCCTAGTGTCTGTATGTTTCTACACCCAATGATTCTCACACACACCAAATACACTTGCTTCTGGGTATAGATTCTTTTGTTAAAAGCATATTGTAAGTGTCTTTTATAGTTAATCTCTACAAATGTCTAGATGGGGAGCCATATATAGTAAATTTCAAATGGTGTCAATTTTTAGAGCAGTTATAATACATATTTCAGCCCTCTGTATTAGCATTGCAACTTTCTAAATGCAATATTAAATCCTAAAGATAAAAAATAAAAAGTCTTTCAATCACCTCGTATTTTTGCCTCAGCAAAACGCACTATTTACCCGTTCCTTCCACGTCCAAGCTTTCGCCACGCAACTTTTGGGACTTAGTTCAAGAATCATGCATATTGCGTGTAATGGGCAGCAGTCAAAAAGAACGACGTGGAGTTGTTCAAATGAGAATTTCACCCAGGCTGGAAAGGGACATTAATAAAGGCCAAAATGCGAAGAGTTCTGTATAAGTCCCTTCCCTTCGCAAGTTAATGAATCCACCATAAACATGTAGAAATAACAATGCGCTTCACGCAGTTCAGTGCCTGTATATGCTAACATGCTCTCGTGCTGTTTATGTGCGATTAAGTTTATGAACAAAGTTTGGATCTAGAAATCTGGAATGTGTTCATTCTTTTTACAGTGTTTCGTTGACATTATTAACCGATTTCAGGTGTTTTGTGCAATGGTGGGCTGGTAAGCAGAACCTCTAATATTGCTGCTTCACCATTAATTAGGCAGCAATGCTCAAATCTAAGTTGGTGATTGGGACGATGTAAACGTCCATCGCGATGCTTCATTTTTACAAATTGCTTGACATTGCACAGCCCTAATGCTTATTATATTATAATCGACAAAAAAAAAAAAACTTTCAGCGCACCTGATCTGCATAGAGATGAGCTGTACTAGCGATTAATTTGATTGGTGAACATAAGAACTATGGGTGTTGCAAGGAACATTGAGCCGCTTTCAGCTCACTAACATGCATGAAAGATTCTGAATTCTGAGGCATACTAAGCTGAGACCAGGACCATGACTGGCCGAGACCAAAAATAAATTGCATTAAAATTATCACAATTCCTTTTCTTTATTGTAACAACAGACATTGCTGTAATTTTACAGGTTAGTGCACTCTTAAATTGCTACTTTTTCTATTAAGCATGAATAAAAAACAAATTTGTAACATGTATATCCCAGGCCTACATTGACTAACTTTAACACTCCCTAAATGAAGTACTTCTAAATATAATTTTCAGCAGTTCTCACCTATGACCATTTTATGATAACTGGAGATGTGCCAGGATATTATGTGTAAGTCTGTAATTTAAGTCTATAAAATTTGTACACAGCAGAAGTTCATTCACATTCATTCATTTTTCTACCCGCTTATTCCCTTTCGGGGTCATAGGGGTCTGCCGATCTCCAGCTCACGTTGGGCGCTAACTTGCGCTACAGAACAGCACTTTCCACGTAATAAACGTTATTTCTTTTATGACACCTCGACTCTAACATGTGTTATAGCACATTATTGGTTATCTATACATAACGGTTCGCTTGATTTAAAGTGTTTTAAAGTGTATCAGCCTCTTTCTGCACTTTTTGTGATGGGAAAATGGAGCGCCAGGACCCAAAAGTGCAGCACAACGTCAGACTTAACAATAGGATAATAGAGCAGAACTGTTTGTAGTTGTTCGTGTCTCAATTTTTTTGTCGTATCTCTAAGCAAAAAAATTACCTGTGAGACCTTTCGAATCTCGAACCTTTCATAACTCAAAGCATTCGTATTTTGCGTACTACTGTAATATTGTTTTATTTGATGAAAGCGCTTATAGATTACTTTGTTCTTGGATTGAAATCACCAGGACACCTGTGCAGCCAAGGCCGAGATCAGAGACTTAGAGTTACAGAGAAACACAGAGAGTTAGACAAGACAAGACTGAAATGACGATAGTTGGTTCCGTGACAAGACTACAGGAGGAAGTGTGGATATAAGCGGAGAGTGTTCTGTGGTGAACTGTTGACTGGCCCAGAGTGTGTGCATCTATTGCTATGTGAGCAGCTGTGATTTTTCAGTATTAAACATATGGCACATTACAGTTGAAGAAATTAGCCAGAATGTGTAGCTTTCTTTACCAAATATAACAGACAACAAAAAGTTAATGTACTGCATATTTCTTTCTGAGATCACAGGCAACTTCAGTATTCCCATTGCAATTCGTATGTCTTCTGCATGACTGGAAACTGGAAATTTAACAAAGCTATTCTGATTTTTAAAAACCATTCACTCGATATTTACGTTCAGCAGATATGGAATGATTTATGGGAAGACATCGAACGAGGGCAGATTAAACCACAAATAAAGTTAAAAGAATTCCCGGAATATCCAAAATAGTGCACAGCCTTCTAAAAAAGCCACCATATTAAATGATGAGCAGAGGGGGACACGTCAGGCTCATCCACTCATCTATTGTCATTCATCTGTTAAATGTATTAGACAGAATCAGAAATACACAGAGAGCCGATAGAGCCGCAAAGGTCCAGCACGGCAGCACTTCAGTGTGAGTCACTTGCACTGATGAAATAATGTTGGCAGGTGGACATCAATTACAGTCTCTGAGAAGTGAGATTCCAATCCTCACAGTTAGATGCGGAGGTAACTGCACTTTCCAGTGAACAACCATAACACAGTTGGCAGTAAATAGTCAAGCTAATGATAGCGTTCAGTTTCAGGGCAGAGCCTGGTGTGAACCGACATCAAAGCTTAGTCTTGAACTCGATATGAGAAGAGAGAGAGGAGTTTATGACATGCAGCCTTAATTTATGCATGCATAGAGATAACGAAACCTCATTACGCTGATTTACTAAAATGGAAAATGTGCAAAAACATATCTGGATAATTATGCAGCACAGGAATTGATTTGCTGTGCAATGGTTCACAACCTTTACATTTCAAACCCACTGAGATGAGATGAATTTAAAGGTGAGAAGGATAATGAAATATAGCGTTCACTCATAGTTGTATGACTCACATATGTCTGATTTCAAAGATGCACAAACACCACTGATGCATCTGTCTGAAAGAATAGTCAATAAACTAACTCACTCTACAGTATCTCTTACAGATCTCTTTATTTCCCAAGTACATTTAAACCAAATGCCATTTAATTCAACTTTGTATTCCATCAGCACCATTAAAAAGAATCAACCAGTCTCCAGATATATTCTATTTGCAACTCCACATAATTCAATCATAATTTTCACCACCGTCAGTGATATGATTTTTGTTGAATAAAAATTAATCAAATTTAAGTCTGAAATTTCCTATATACATGGTACCCCGAGTTACGAATGCTTCGAGTGACGAAATGTTCGAGATACGAAAGGTCCCGCTGGAAATTTTTTTATTTGAATTTTGACCAAAAAATGACCAAATGTACTACTCTGAATTGTATCTGTTTGTACAATTTCAGGTTTGTTGCGAAACTATTATAAAATGTAATAAGAAATATTTGTAAAAAAAAAAAAAAAAAGCTGGTGTTATTCTGAAAATGAATATCAAGCATTGCCACAAGAAAACGATTTTAAATTCATTGGAACACATTTAAAGTACAAGAAATGCTCAAAATGGCCCTGGACATCTAAGGGTTAAGGTAAGAGTAGGTGTAGCAGGTACCTACTAGCTCATATAAATGGCATTATCAAATCGTCAAAACAGACATTATTTAATCACTCACTAATCAAGAAAACATAAATCTCCAACATATCAACCTAAAGCCTGATACAGTTCTTCATTAACACTTTTCTAAAAACTTGGAGCCAATAAAACTTATGAAACAATTAATTTGTCATAACTTTATCCACACATTACAGGCTCAATGTAAACTATAGCTGAAAAAAAAAATCCCAAAATCTTTTTGCTTGGCATAATTACAACATCTAACCCCTTAATTAATATCAAATGATGATAATTACCATCATACATCGTTACCAACTGATAGTTATCCAACATCAGATCTGATCAGCTTAAATGGGGTCAACCATAAGAACCGATACTACTGACGATCATTTCGACGTCACTAATAAATCAATGAACTAACTGGAATGACTCACCAGCAGCGTGGGCACCCCGGTGACCACCGCGTACAGCAGGGCTGGCGGGATAGCGCTCCTGTCCTCGGGTCCGAGATAAGGTTTCGTGTACGCGGTCTCATAGCAGAAAAAGCCCTGGACGTGCACGTTGAACGTGTCGGTGTACTCGAAGTAATAAGCCAGCATGACTGTGCCCGCCATGATCACCAGCTGGAAATAAAGCATGGTCGTCAGAGAGAAGGTCAGGAACATCTACTAAGCATCCAGAGGAGAGCCTCAAAACATCTGAGCTCCCGTTAGAGTTCCCGCCGAATCTCGCCGGGGCCTGACGCTCCGGGCTCATGCCAAAATACGCACGCTCGCATGGCACCGCGCTCGAGCGGAATGAGAGCGCGCCCTGAGAGGAGAGCGCGGTGATGAGCCCGACGCTACCGCGCGCTCTGGACTCCAGGCAGCTGATGATGACGATGATGAGGATGAAGAGACACGTCAAGTGGCGTGCCTGCGCATCATCACCATTGTCTTCTTCTCATATAAAATAAGAAGCTCGACTAATATGCCGACCCAACATGAATATACACTAAAATAAATAACTGTAGAAACAGTTTTAATCCAAGTATGACGAGACACGTGATTTTGAAATTCAGTTGACATTCTAAAGACTGAAAATCAAAATTGTATATTGATCAGAGTTTACACACAACACTAATCCACTAATGTCAACGGTTTGAGGGTGCTAGAACTCAAGCTCTTTTTGGTTCTTCACTGTTTCTTCATGGTTTTTGAGGTACTGCTATACTTTGTTAGAGTAAAGAAACCATTAAGGTCATTTTGGTTCTAAAGTAGTTCTCTGTAGTTTTTAATGTGCAATATGCTGATACACCATGCAAATTTTAATTATTTCATACATTTGATGGTTGGTTCTGCACATTAAAAGATCAGTGTTTAAACAATGTTCCTCTATGATTCTAAGCCAAAGAACCTCTTTTTAAATCTATGGTTTGAAGACTTGAAGACTGGCTTTGCTGATTAATATTACAAAGATGGAAAAAGAACGGTGTCACTGTGTGCCCTGTTTATCAGATGTAACGATGCAAAAGGCAACATATGAAACACGAGCACTCTTCTGAGCCGTCTTTTGACAGCTGTTCCCTAGGTACCCGTAACTTTTGCCTGGCTTAAATCCCTCTCTTGCTGCCATAATCCACTTGCGAACCATAAACCAAAAACCACAGTACATACTGAAAACCGTGAGCATTGAAAATGTGGAATGAGCACCACTGAGCAGCTCTTTACTGTCACATTATTAAAAGAGACAGTTTTCATTGGTTCTCCTTATGAACAACGGATCCTAAATGGCAGAGCGAAACGTTTTCACTGGCACCACTCGTTCGGTCAGGTGTGTAATGTCCAATTGGCGCCAATTGTTTTCGACGATCAAGGAGCGTTGTCGCATGAAACTTCGGACTTAAAATTCAGATCGGCGTGTAGAGTACTTTAGTTTTAAATTCTTCTCCACAGGGGGAAATTCTTGGGCTATGGTAACATCAGACTTTCCAAACTCAGAACAAAGAAATACACATTTTAAAGCAATTTTTTTTCTAGGCCTTCTATTGAATGAAGTGATGTAATAATTATTTACAACTACACCACAAACAGCACATACGGTATTTGACCCATATTGCATTTATATCAATTTTGTTTTAAAAAGATCGCAAAATGGTGAACAATATGACAACAAAAACAGCATTCACTTAATTAAGAAAAAGTGACTGATTTTTGCTCTGGCAAATGATCAATTAGCATTAGTTATACAGCAACAGTATTCTGATGTGTTGGTAGTGGGGGCTTTTCATAAACACATAGATTGGAGGAAAACATTTTTGCCATTTCACTGCACTCTGGAATCAAATATTTTATAGAAAATTAATTTAGTTGCAAATATAAAACCACTCTTGTGTTTGAATCATATCACGCAAAACACAATATATCATTTAATTCAAGAAATGAATCCAGATGTAAGGACTAAAATTATTTGAAATTCAAAGTTAAGGACTTTTGACTCGGTGTGAGTTGATGGTCTTGACTCGAGACTTCTAAGGTGATGCTGCCACTAGCCAGCAGCACGTTCAGTGCATGATAAATCACCGAACATGAAGAGCTTATTTGAGATTTTTACAGTTCGGAAACACCCCAAGGAAGCAGCTGACCTAGATTGTGTTAGCAAACCCTCAAACCAATAAATCACAGTCCTTATAAAAATGTTCTAGTGCATTACGTCAGTCTCCTATTAGAAGCACCAACTGCAGACATTCCATTTGCAATCTCATTGCATTTCCCACATATATTTTGCAAAGTATTTGTTTCAGACTCAAAAAATGTGTCTCTAAATGGCATTCTATGAGAGAAGTTAAAATACCAATAAAACAGATTTTTATCATCATAAAGCTTCATGTAAATGCCACCACTGTTCTTTTGAATGGATTTCTTTTGTTAAACACACAAGAAACAGTACATTTTTTTCAACTGCTGCCAAATTCTGTGAAAACCAATTCTGATTTGAGTTCATTAGTAGTACCATGCATGAATTTACTGAAGTACTCTTTCATATTAGAACCCTGCATAGGTGTTTGAATTCAAGCATTCAAATTTAGATACTTTTCGCAATGCACTACTCATAAAACAAGGGAAGTTAACAATCTTTCAAGAGCACCTGCTGACAATCAATTAGCCTAATTATACTCATTTGATATTCCTTTATTAACCTGCAGTTCGCCCAGTTTCTCAGACAATAAACAGCAAAAAAACAAAATGTATCATAATATATAATAAAGGCAGGTCTTTAAGTGTATAACACTGTGGGGACATAGAGATGACTCTAAAAACTGAAACATAACATAAGTTACTTCACAAGAGAAAACCAATGAACTGAATCCAGAACCAGACACAGTAGAGAGATGTGGACCCTGGTGTGCACCCCTGGAGTGACCATGGAACTAAAAGGAAGTACAGGACAACAACAGAACCAGGAGAGGGGAATCAGACGCTTGGAGTCCAGCACTGAGCGGAGTCTGGCATGTAGCCATTGTAAATTATGTACCAGGCAATGTGCTGCATGGTTTTTTTGTGATCAATAGATTGGTGTTTGGCTTCCAGATAAATTAGTGGAGATTACATGATAACGTTCAGGTCTGTCCAGGGCTCAATAGACGTGCTCTAATGACTTAAGTGCTGCTGAGTTCCTGAAGTTCAAAATGAAAAAATTAAAAAAAAAAAGCATCAGATTCCCAATATTTGTTTTAATATGTTTTCTTGGGGCAGATTCTTGAGCCTGTATATTTCAGTACTAAACTGTAGTCATCTTCTTCAGTGAAGCACGTTTTGTACTGAAGAAGATAAGTACCCTTTGGTGGTCATGATAGATCTGGTGAACTCTGGCTACAATTTATTACAACAGATTAAGACTTGATGCTAATAAATCATTTTTATTTACCTAAATATTGAAACTGACTAAATACAAAAAAATAAAACTACAAATGACCTATAGTTTCTTAATTGAACAGGACAGTGTATCTTTACAGTCTAAAAACAGCACTTTGTCCAGCACTGGACAAACTTCATCTGGACAATTGAAAAATGACTGACTTTTATGGCATGGTGAACACATTCTCATTCCTGTATCGCCCTCGCTGTCATGCCTCAAACCATCAGATTAATGGGGACGTGCCCACCAGAAGTCATGACCAAGCATTCCATTAAACGCCAAATCAGCACACACTTGCTCATAAGCAACATCCAACTGTACAACAACATACACTGACACTCCCTAAAGGGGAAAGAAACATTATTGAACAAAACTATTTATCTGTCATGTGGTGAGCAAAAATAAACCATCCCCTAACTAAACCATCACCTGACAGTGAGAATTCAGCAAATACATAAATACTTTAAGGCGCTTTAAAATGATGTTAATGCCTATTACATAAAGCCATTTTCATAAAAAAGGAATACAGCATTACATAAATATGCAAGAAAGATTCAAAATAAAACTTGAGGCATGTTTTTGATGAGGGAACAACACTAAAAGAGGAATGTCAGAAATGACAATTTGCCATAATATGGCACCTTTAAAAAGAGCCATTCCGTCAATTTGATAAAATCTTATTCGATCAAAAACTTCATTTCTTCGCTTCACAACCTACTGAGCTGAAAAGACATTATGTGAAAAAATAAAAGTTAGTTGTTAATACTTTCCCCAAATTGTAAAAATCGCTTTTAGCTCTTAAAACAAGAAAAAAATATATAGGAAAAAAAAAAAACATTCGAGAAGTACATTGGCAAAGGCATAAAATCATGTGTTTGCTTCTGAACATGTGTTGATTGTAAATAATTTAAACAATGCATATGCACGTGGTCTTTTTAAAAATATATTCTATAATAATTTTTTTACTTTTCCTCCACAGAAGCATCAGCAGCCTACTTAAAAATCTTCTCATTGATTTTACGGTAAGGAACCCAATAAAAACTAGCAATAAAATTCAGCAGAGTAACATACAAATAGTCAAATGCTGACGCATCTGAAGGCATAATAAATAATCCAACAAATAAAATGCATCCATTCCCCTGAATAATCTCTATAACAGTATATCTAGGATGCAATGTGCCTCACATAAATCCATAACAATAAAAGCACACTTCAGTGCAGTAAATCCTTCCAGTTTATTAGCAGATAAACAAATACACTGCTGTGCTTTAACAACACATCAGTGATCAAGGCTTTAGGTTTCTGGTACGATAAGTTAACTATTTTGGTACGATAAACGTGATTCAATCCACTACACAGTAACAGTATGCAACTACATTTTTAAAATCTGGAGTCATGAGGAGCTCAGCAAATGCTATTCTGTCCCACGCACACCAATGTGGCAGCAGAAAGTGGAACATGTGGGCTCTCACTTCTTAAGTCCATCCCCCACAAGTGCACTTGCTGTACTTTATTTCACACAGACTAAATATGCAAAACATACATTGTAAAGGTGTGTCGAGAATTTTCAGATTAAGGAGTTAAATTTGGTGTAGAATGTTATTTATTGTCTTAAGGTGAAGATGAGAGAGCAACCCCAACCCTGGGGAAAGTTGTGGCTAATTATTCAAAACACTGTCTGAGCTAGTAATGAAATCCTTAGAACAAGACAATGATTAATTAGCAAGTCTAAATTCAAGAACTACACATCAAATAGGAAATTATTAACTATTAGACAAAACAAAACAGTCACACAGGAAAAAAGGAAAACCGGTAAATGTACAGATTTAAAGATACATTCTGCTTTTGCATCGAACTTGTACGATTCAGTTAGCAGAACCTGGGATTCAGCTGGTTTTGAGTTCAGATTGGGTACCAGGAGAATGTTCAAGTGTGACTGGTTAAGGAAAGAGCCTAATGGTGTGCATTGTGAGGTTCTTCAGCATGTGCCGCTTGATTAACCTTTCTTGTTTCCTCATAAAGTTTGAATGTGAACAAAAGGAAGGCCTGGCAAACTGCGGAGTATGAAAAGATGAAAAAGACTTTAAGTGCTTTATAGCCCATTGTTTCTTCTGGCCTCACTCCCTCTGCCAAGTTGCTCCACGTGTGCCTGAAGTTTTACTGCTGGAGGTGAGGCTCATCTCCCAGAGCTCATTCAATCAGTAAGGGCTTTTTTGTGCTACCTAGTTCCTGTTTAATGCATATTTAATGAGTGTGCGGCATCCTCTGAATATTGGAGAGAAAGAGAAAATTCTGGATATAAGAAATAACTGTTATTCTAATATTGTAGATGTTATTGTAATGCAACTACCAGCATAATTCTAAAGTGGTCATCTGTAACGGATCAAGTAAAAATATGACATATAGTTGTTAATCATCAAACAAGGAACTATGCGTCCCCTGTGCGAATCATTTCACTGAATTCCATCACAAAGTGAACTACATTCTATTCTTCTAAAGCGATTTAAGCTACAACATTTAAAACATGGATAAAATAGCATTTATCGCTTGTCCTCAGTCTCTAATGCCACGCTTAAAATATAATGATAAAGATCTTTTAAAAAGAACCTTTCTTTGGCATTGATATGTAAATCCATATATAACGTTTATTCCAAAAAGATTTATTTACACAAATATCAACACTAAGATAAAATATGTCCCCAGCTTTTTCCTCATTCCTTTTACCCTGACCCATTCCCCTGCTGAAAAACTGGGGAATTTCCATGTCAGTATTTGATCAGTAAGTTGCATAACTTGGATCTTTAGAAGGCCATGGGAAGAGTTCTCTCAGTTTCTTATTTACATATTTTAGGATTTTGTGACGATTATTTGGAGCGCCAATTAAAAACTAAAAGTCCAACTTATTTCAGAGATTTAATTACTTTGGTGTAAAAATGCTTATACTTGGTAAATAACTGAATTTGCTCAATTTCCTAGTACTATAATCATGTGCACCGTGTGGCTATTTAGCAATTGTTTATTCTTTGCTAAAAATCAGTCCTGTTACTTAAAGAATAACAAGTAGGTTAGTGACACGAAAAAACAGCACCCATTTTTTGATTACAAACTTTTACATTTAAATAAAGTTACTTTAAATGGACCAATAGTCATTTAGAATACTTAGGTCAAGTTAAATCAAGTTGAACTTATTTGGTGGAATGGCTCATAAGTCATGGGAGAACACGGAACCATTTAAAGATTAGAGTTGTATATTCTGTATAGGAATGACATTCTGTGAATGTATATTTTTTTAAAAATCATTAGTTAATACTTTAGCTAGATTTCAATTCTACGCGGGAGTTAAAAAGTGTGCTTTATCAGGTCTCTCCTGCTGGTTTCTTGTTTGAAAAGTTCAAAGTTGCAGTCAGAAACTCTCCATCAACTTGGTTTACTGGCGACTGATCACCACAAATTTACTGCTGCGTTTAGAATCTTGAAATGGCATCCCTCTTTGGGTCTTAACTTCAAGGTCATCTGGACATTCTGTTCAGACCTGGCTTCTATATTCTATACTTCTCTCGTTTCATGTGAGCAGGTTTGAATCATGGGTTTTACAATCTATTAAACAATTAATAAGGTTCATGCAGTGCAGGTTGTATTAATTGTTTATTGCTAAATTATTTCAAACGATTCTTTTTTTTTTTTTTTTAAATAGGATTCTGAAACATCTTAAAATGAACAATAATCCTTAACTCCCCAATAAAATAACTCCTGATTATGAATTTGAAATGACTCAAAAATTAATGACATTCATTTAATTTCTTACCTCAATAATGAGATTTTTGTAGAATTCCTTGCGACTTCTCAGTTCATTCATTTTAATGGTTATTTCGGATGCCTGAAACAAAAGAAGTGTTTAAAGTAGACCAGTGGTGAAAGTGGACTAGTGGATAAAAGGGAAACGCTAGCTTTTAGATACCACTAGGTGGCACAAGAGGCCTTCTTTTGAGGGCTCTACATTCTAAGCTTTTGTTACAAATATTTAAGTACTTTTTTTTAGAAAATGTCTTATTATCTTTTTATAACTTTAGGACGCGTCCTTTAGAATCACCAGTTACGAAAATGTTTTCATGAGCATGTTCAATTAAATATATATTTTAATAATGTTACTAAAGCTTTTGTGAATCAGGGAAAGGATCACACATTACTGAATTTCTTGCTATTAAGCACACTTTCCAATTACATTCAGTATGTCTTTCACAGTCTATTTATTATAGGTAAATATAGATAAGGTAGGTTTATTCTTGATTATCCATCCATCCGCTTCCGCTTTTCTGGGGCCGGGTCACAGGGGCAGAAGTCTAAGCTGGGATGCCCAGACCTCCCTCACCCCAGACACTTCCTTCCGCTCTTCCGGGGGAATCCCAAGGACTTCCCAAGTCAGCCGAGCGACATAGTCTCTCCAGCGTGTCCTGGGTCTTCCCCTGGGGCCTCCTCCCGGTGGGACATGCCTGGAACACGTCTTTAGGGAGGCGTCCAGGAGGCATCCTCAAACAGATGCCCGAGCCACCTCAGCTGACTTCTCTCGATGTTATTCTTGATTAGCACTCGATAATTCCGTTAATTTTTTAATGGTTTGTTTTATCATAAATCTAAAAATAAACACAGATTCCAGTCTCAGTGTAAGATATCGAGCCATATTTGTAGTACTAGGATCATGGACCACCAGCAGAGGGACACTACAATCTGAAACAGCTATATTGATAACTTGGAGAATATTAGATCACGTAATAATCACATAAAAAAATCTCAGTATAAAATCATTCAGCATTTAATTTATTTCAGTAATTCCACTTAAAAAGTGAAACTTGTGTAACATGTACATTCATTCCACATAGACTGATTTATTACAACTGTTTAACTGGCAATTTTAACTGAAATTAGAATTAAAGAATACTTTTTATTAGGGGTGTAACGGTTCACTGGGATGTATTGAACCGTTTCGGTACGGCCTGTTCGGTTCGGTACACTTGCGTACCATTTCGGTATTCGGTATTTTTTATTAATTAATATAAATCTATTATTAGCGCGATATTAAGCACGGCGGAAAAATGTTCCTAGGCGAGTTTCCGCACGGACGTTATTGAGTGACGAGCACGAGCGCGAGTAGGAAAATGGAATCATATCAAAAGTGAAAGAGAAGCCAGAGCTTGAAGACCCTCCCACCTCACTACACTCTCCTGTTTGGGAACACTTTGGGTTCTCTGTTAAAAGACATAACGGGGATAGACGAGTGGATAAATTTAAAGTTGTATGCCGACATTGTTCCACGGAGATCGGGCAGGCAACACATCTAACATTTTCTACTGCTGGAGATACTGTCACTGCAACCAGATCTATGCTCTCTTCAGAAAATGTGGATAGGTAATCTATCCTAACTAGTTGCAGTATTTCATTTTTTATTTAAAAAAATGTGTTTTTCTTTATAAAGAGTACAATTTATTTAAAATATCACCCAAATGTGTCACTTTTATTTATTTTATGCAAGAATTCTATTGTGTATTGGCAGCTTTTCAAAATAAAGATTATGTAAGTTCTTATTGTTTTGTACCGAACCGAATGAACCGAACCGAACTCTCCAAGGCACTGTACCGAACCGAATACGATTTTAGCGTACCGTTACACCCCTACTTTTTATAGATTGTTAGAATTACTTATATTACCAAAACAAATAAATATTTTTTTTTAAATGTTGGCCAGCTGAAAAGTATGAGCATGTGCATCACTCAATACTTGAGTGTTTCCTGAATTGCTGTAGCAATGTGGCATGGCATGGAGGCGATCAGCCTGTGCTCTGATCGTGGCCTTCGGCTCTTCTGCATTCAATCTTCCCCTTAACAGCCCCCCATAGATTTGTGTCTTTAGGCCAGGTTGAGATGCTTCTGACACTGTGTCAAGTGACACGTGACAGAAGAAACCCATGTCTTGCATACGTCTGTGCCTGGTGGTTATTGAAGCACCACCTCCAGCAGTCCACTCTTTGAGAAACTTATAAATATTTTTGAATAGGTTTTGTTTCACAGTTCTCGCAAGGGTGCAACAATACCTATTGTGTGGACACTTTTTCTACCACATCTTTGCCTTCCCTTTGGTACACAGCCAGCCTCTTGGGATGACCTTTAAGTCTTGACCTCCTTATGCAAGGTATTAATGGTTGCCTCTCTCTATAGCTGTGGACTGAGAGACCACTTAAAGGGCTTTTGCACATAATTTGAGTTAACTAGCTGATGGCACCAGGTGACTTAACTATGAATCTTTTCACATTATCACAAGAGTTTGGAGTTTCAATTAGTATTTGCGTATAGTCATCAAAATAAATACTTGGGAAATATCAGTTTTTCAGAATTACTGAAATAAACCTTTTCATGACATTCCACTGACTATGACCAGCACCTGTGAAATGTGCGTATGTATATATATTTTACAAATTAGGGGTGTAACGGTTCACTGGGATGTATTGAACCGTTTCGGTACGGCCTGTTCGGTTCGGTACACTTGCGTACCGTTTCGGTATTCGGTATTTTTATTAAATTATATAAATGTATTATTAGCGCGATATTAAGCGCAGCGGAACTATGTTCCTAGGCGAGTTTCCGCACGGACGCTATTGAGTGAAACACAGTAGCGCTGCACAAGTAGCTGTGAGAAATGGACACAGCGAAAGAGAAGCCAGCGCTTGAAGACACCTCACTACGGTCTTCTGTTTGGGAACACTTTGGCTTCTCTGTTAAAATACATAACGGGGATAGACGAGTGGATAAATTTAAAGTTGTATGCAGACATTGTTCCGCGGAGATCGGGCAGGCAACACATCTAACATTTTCTACTGCTGGAGATATTGTCACTGCAACCAGATCTGTGCTCTCTTCAGAAAATGTGGATAGGTTAATCTATCCTATCTATCCTAACTAGTTGCAGTATTTCATTTTTAATTTAAAAAAAATGTGTTTTTCTTTATAAAGAGTGCAATTCATTTAAAATATCACCCAAATGTGTCACTTTTATTTATTTTATGCAAGAATTCTATTGTGTATTGGCGGCTTTTCAAAATAAAGATTATGTAAGTTCTTATTGTTTTGTACCGAACCGAATGAAACGAACCGAACTCTCCAAGACACTGTACCGAACCGAATACGATTTTAGCGTACCGTTACACC
>SRMA01001562.1:0-28870 GCA_007224835.1 Danionella cerebrum | reverse complement strand
ATATATATATATATATATATATATATATATATATATATACATACATACATACATACATATCATGGTGTAAAAAAATATGGCTGATGATCCATCAGCGCCTCGAACCATTGGGCCCTTGATACAAAAATGAGCAGGATTAGGCTGTGACAGGCAGAAGGAAGCTCCACATGATCAAAAGAGAAGATGGGGCATGGCAAGCCATTTTAACATTTAATCATTGTCACAAATCATTTGATACGCCATAATTCCAACTAAAGATATTTACTACATTATTTTTGTAAGGAGAGCAGCATTAAGTTGCTGCTATGCTGATATCTGCAATGTGATTGGGACTAGTCATAAGATGCACTGAATGCATTGCATGTACAATATTTATTTGACTTGCTATAGTACACATTAGAGATCCCTAGAATTTTAACGACAACTCATATTCTTCCTTATGTTCAGATATCTACAAATGAGTTGTAGCTAGTCGCAATAGTGATAAATATATTTCTAAATACATTTTCACTAGTGTAAAAACCTAATTGAGATATCTCAAGCTGCACAAGTCGCAACTCAATTAGAGAAATCACTAATCTCTTACAAAGCCTTTCAACTTATCAGTGTTATATTGATTTGCCATAAGAACAAACAGAGGTTCGACTGTTGACAGCTTTGATCAAATTTTTCCATGATGGGTAGCATCCTAGATTGTAGTGGTCAATCATATGGCCAGATCTCATTTAGTGGCATAAATTAGCCATATGGAATGAAACTTAAAAAAAAGGAAAATAAAACTTTCTAATTATTTATTTCTATTTTTTTTCCTCATTACTAACCATCACACTTATTTTTTTGCTATATATATATATATATCACAATTAATTATACTGCAAGTTGTGTTTGCTTGGGGAAAACTTGTGTGTTACCAAAATGATTCTAAACCTGTAGTGTATAAATAAAATAAGGTTTCCTGTAGAGTTGGAGACATTTAGGCTTTGAAACTCTAGCAGATCACGTGCATAGTTAATGTACTAAACTAAAGCTGTATGTGGTTTCTGTGTTGCAAACTTGAGGAGACGCATGAATAATCTTAAGGGTAATCACTGAAACCCAAATAATTGTTGGGCGATTTTTGAGATGGCATCGACTAAACCTCTTGATTTTACATACAAAATTTAAAAACAAGCTAAAAAGTCGTAATTATCTTGGGAACCAAAATTACAAGACTCCCCAAGTGGCCTTGTGAACTTGTTGACAGGAGACTGGAGCTCAAGTGCCCTTATGCAATGGCAAGCAAGATTCAAATAATGATAAACATATTCATTAATGTCAACCCAAGCCTCATCTTTTGTGACTTTTGTAAATTGGGATTTTAGCATTCAAGAGCAACTGTATTTAGCTTGTTATTAAATTTTGTATGTAAAATTACTTTTCCATAGCTAAACAGTTATCACAGAGGTACCTGTTTAAAACAACAGCGTATTAATAGTTTACATATTACTATGTAAACTATAATGATTTTAAATAACTATAAAATGTTAAAAAGCAATAAATTAATTGAGAACTTGTTTTACTCATTTTAATCCTAAAGCCATCCTAAACATATTATTTGTGGGGAATTTGGTGGTAGTTCTTTCGAACAAACTCTAAATTAGCTGACAATTTAGAGTTTGAGAACATGAAATTAATGACTAGACATGAAAAAAAAAAACATATATATATATATATATATATATATATATATATACTAATATATATATATATATATATATATATATATATATATATAGAAGCGAAATTCATTGAGTGAAGCTGAGTCCTACCTTAGCCAAACTGACTTTGTAACGACATTCAAAATATATTCCCCTGGAGGTTGACGGTACAATACACCCATCGTTTTCCACTTTTTGTACTTATTTGGTTTACTTTCAGTCAAATCAAATTTCAGCAATTTGCTATTTAATGCGTTTAAAGAGAAATGCCCCAGTCATTAGTGACAGCTGGAGCCCTTTCTGTAGCGCGCATGCGCATTCGCAGTTTCCTGTGCGCTTAATAAAATATAAGCCTCTGGACCTTTCACCTCAGTAAACTTTTAAGACACCTGTACAGTTAACTTGATAGGGGAAATGCTGATGCATGTTTCATCCCACTGAATTTAAAAAAATGTTATTTTTAACCTGAATAACGACACAATCCAAATGACTGTGTCATTGCGTCATAAATTGATTAATTGTGTGTCAGTAATTAACTGATTTGCTGTGTCTCACTGTGTTTTATTTTCAAAGCATATCTAATTACCTATATTCTTAAACAAACAACATTTTTCAATAGACAGTTTACTCCATTAATGACAAAAAATTCATCCAAAAATAAATGGCGCAAATATTGTTAATGAATATAATACTGAAAACATTCTAATGCTTTCTGAACGTCTAGAAAGCAAGCTGGACATTATGAATTCGTGACTTAAAATTGGGCATTACTAGAGGAATGCTTGTTTTTTATGCGCATGCGCACCAGGGCACCAGAGCCTCATCCAAAAAATCTGATGTCATATCACCGGCAATGTTTTCCTGCCTGTCTGTGTATTGGTTTGAAATCATAATTTGCAGCAATACGAAGATCGGGGATAAATGGTGAACGGTTTCCATTGAAGGTGTGCTTCTATTTGAATTTAGTCTCAGGTTCTACCATGCATCTCCACGGAGCAGGCAGCAGCTGATCCAGACAGAGACGCGACTCGTCTTCTTGCTGGATGAAGGAGGGCGCGTAGGACACAACAGGTTATCGGCGTTTTTTAGAGGAATTTACGATGTCTTCGAGAGAAAGGCTAAAAGAGAAGATGATAAAGGAAAGCGTCTCGTTGCTGCCTTGTTTTTATTTCGTGGAGGTAAGACGCGCATGTTTACGTTTACACGTTTGGCTTCACAGGTGACAAGTGGTCGCTGCTGCTTTGCACATAATTGCTTTAAATGTTTAGCATTTGGTTTAATGTTATTAATGGTAGAAAATAATTTGATAAATAATGTCTTAAAACTGAACTAAAATGCTTCTCAAATGATGATGCACTATGATTTATAATAGGCATCATTTAGATCCATAGGCTGTACAGATAATCCTGTCAGATATCTTTGGTGGAATAAAATATAATCAATGCTTGGATAATGCTTGCGTTTCATACTGATTTGTTTTACAGCTAATGCAATCTTTTTTTTTTTTTTTACATTAAATACATTTAACATGTGATCTTAGTTATCTCTGCAATACTCTGGGGCTGTGGAGTTAAAACTAATTCCTGTACTTTCGGGATTTTGCTGAGCTCAGTTTGATGCTCACAGGACAGTTGCTCTCATTTTCTAATGAAACTATGATCAGTTTGCTATGTGCTGTCAGCTCTTTGATGCTGTGCTTCTGTCAGCTCTTCCCCTTCTTAGATGTTGGCCCCAGGAGCTGCTGCTGCACTCTATGCATCACCACAGGGTTAGTCAGTGCAATATATGTAGGTCAGTGTGACATAAAGAATTGAGGCAGTGCAGCTTTCGTACAGCACATGCATACTCGCTCACTCACGTGATTCAGTACTTAAGAGGAAGATCTAAGCATGCAGTCATACATTATGCAAGCGGGTGCTGAATTGGACATTTTTGTTCCATTATACATTCCTCCAGAATGTTTTGCTGTGGATTATACAAAAAAAATCTTTGTCAAACATCAAGACGAAAAGAAATTTATTAGAATATTAGTGTTACTGAGATATATGTGACTATTTTGTATGTGTGTGTTCGGCACAAAGTTCCCCAAGTTCGCAGAGACCTGATCAAACATCGATTTTCATTGAGATGCTTGTTTGGCCAATCCTTACGGCTCTTTTACCAGTCTGGCTGAAACCATCTGTAACTGCTTTGTTGGAGACTGTCCCACACAGATCTGAAAATAGGCACGGGGAGATATCCCCCATGTAAAACCACACACTTGAATTCAGCTGGGTGCTAGGATTCTAAATTATAGAACTATTGACGTGAAATCAATGTTGTCGCCAACAGGCATCTGAAAGAGGGGGTTTTGAAGCTAAACTACTACATATTTATCTTTCAGAATTAGGTGATTAGCTGTGGTTAGGGGTGTAACGATACATGTTCTGTATAAAATTCTAAAGATGTTCTATAAGATTCTGTATAGAAGTAAATCTGGTTCTTTTGCTTGTAACCATAGTGGAACCTTCAAAGATCCTATTTAGAACCAACCATCAAAGGTTCTATTTAGCTCTAATGTTCAAGAGTGATCTTTAGAACCAATCCGCAAATGTACAAAATAATCAGATTTTGGCAGGAGATATACAACCAGCATCTGTATATATAAAACAACAAAGATCTAATAAAGAACTACAGGTCCCATAAAGGCCTTAACAGTTTCTTTTCACTAGCAAAATGCTAGTGTCTCAATAACCTTTTTTAAGAGTGTAAATCATGGCACAATATATTACGATACACATTACGTGTCAGATTCACTTTGTGTGAAAGGGGGTGAGAACCAGCAGTATGATAACTTTTTATGAGGAGTATTGTAAAAGACTATAAAAACCTTTACTAGACAAAAACTTCCTCTTTAATGTTTAATTCTTTGAGTTTACAAACTTTTTGCTGCTGCCTAGATGGTGGGGGAAATGGCACAAATGAAAACATATCAAACTAGACCCAGGCGTTCTTAGCTTTTACGGCAAACTTATTAAATTGTGCTTAATTTTGTATTGACAGTTTTAACATTGAATCAGTTTCACTAAATTGAGTTTCTAAAGGTTATGTCTTAATTCAGTTTTTTTACATTTTTGATAGACAATGAGATTCGTATCGTATCATAGACACAATATCAAGATGTGTGTTGGATCTTTACCAGTGTGTATTGCTACACTCATAGTTGTGATGTATGTATTTATATTATCATGTGTCAACGTTACATTTTAAAACCAGGAAAACACAAACAAGTAGAGATGAAGCATGTGGAATTCAACAGGTGGACATCTGCTCTAAGCTAACAAACTTTAAAAATTCCCAAACTTTTTGTGCAAATGGTTTAGTTGTTAAGCCATGCCTAACACTATCACTATGTGTCAGATTCTTTTTTTCTGTTCGATATTTGTATTTAACAATGACAAAGAATGGAAAAACTCCATCATAAAACAAAATAATGTGCAGATCTGTGGATTGTAATTGCAAATAGCCTTAATTGAGATGCACCCAGCTGCTATTTTGTACATATTTGTCAGATTGTTTTACAGCAATACAAATGTTCCACCAACAATGTAACTCAATATCAGTCATAGTGAACAGTTTTTAATGTTCAAACTAATGAATTCTTTATTACACACCGAACAGCATCTTAAAAAGTGTGGTGATTAATTATTTGCCATTCCTAGCTGTTAAAAATTCAAAGCTTGCATTTCAAATCAACTCTCTAGTGTTTAAAAAGCTCCTTGAGGCTCTGTCATGCTTCGACTCTCGTGCTCTAAATGTTTTGACTATAGTATGCAGAAAACTGATGGAAAAGGTATGAGAGTTCAGCTCTTAAACTAAAGAAAGTGTGTGTATTAAAACACCCACACCCATGCAGCTTATAAACCGTTTGTCCAATATCCTGATTTTGATTAAGGCCCTCTCCACATATACCCGTTTTGTTTTTTTTTTGTTTGTGTGTACGGGGGGTTGTCTCCCCAGGGTCACTATGTCGCTGCTGTGTTTACAAACAGCAAGCGTAATGGTGACGGAAGCGAATAATATTTCGCTGTTTATTGTGGCTTACAGCATGTACAGGACTACAAAGACCATGTTTCCTATTTGATCACTGATCAGACGCTTGTGTTTGTGCACACAGTGCTGAATAATAATTTTGAAAACGCTATGAATTGACCGCCACATGTTGGTTTGACAGAGTCTTTGCAGAATTTTAAGGGTTTTTGAGTGTTCGTGTGGATGTGTTTATTTTTTTTTAATGGACAAATGTGGAATTCCAATGGGAATTGATTCCAATGGGAAATTTTGGACTTTCTAAAGATGTCTATAAAATGGCAGAAATATTCGAGCTGTACCAGAAGTATCAGCACACCATTGCTCAATAAGCTGCAGGATCTGAAGCATAAGTGATGCATATTGCTAGTAGCTTAAAGCATTATTGATTTAAATTCCAAAATTCTCCTATAATATTAAAATGGCGCCTGTTGCCC
The DNA here is from genome assembly GCA_007224835.1 of Danionella cerebrum. Classification (NCBI taxonomy): domain Eukaryota; kingdom Metazoa; phylum Chordata; class Actinopteri; order Cypriniformes; family Danionidae; genus Danionella; species Danionella cerebrum. Next base: position 22,668 of record SRMA01001562.1, on the reverse strand, counting down.
CACATGATAACAATACGTGAGTGCTTTCCACTCATTAATTATAATTTCAGTACCTCACAGATCTATGAACTGTTTTGAAGGCTGAACTGTTTTTTTTTTCATTCATTCATTTTCCAACCCGCTCGTTCCCTTTCAGAGTCACATGGGTCTCCAGCACACATTGGACAAGAGGGAGGGGTACACCCTGGACTGGTCACCAGTCCATCAAGTTTTAGAATTTATTTTACAAAATATTTTTATATCCTGTTTGTACCAGGGTTTAAAAACAAAAAAAGCTGGGACCAGTGTGCCAATGCAATTTCAATTTCTTCCATGTTGGCTCAATGAGAAAGACCAGGTGTTTATTTCTTGTTCTAAATGTACCTGTACTAGATGATTAAAGTATCTACTACATAATATAGTATGAATATATTTGGAATGAACAAAGTTTGGATGGATTATATTGGCAATATTGTTGCAATATTCAAGAGTTGCATCTCATGCCTCCCATTGATAGTTCTTCAGCATTGCATCTTTATTGCCATCTGTAGGGATTGAGAACTATAGGTATATGTATAGAGGTGTGACATTTCAAACAGACTCTTGTTCTCTTCTTCTTACATATTGTATATTTGTAAATTAGTTTAAAATCAAGATCGTTTGTAATTTAACTGCTATAAAGGGCTGGTACCATACAAGAAATTCTCCATTCAAACGCATTTGTCAATCACAGACCAGGAACACAAGACTATGTGATCAAGTGAACGAACACACTGCAGCAGAAAGTAGAGCTGGATTTAACTTTGACCCGTGATGACGCATCACGAGACAAGATTCAGTTTCATAATAACAAACACATCTACTTTATTCTGCAGTCTTACTACACCGTTATGTTGGAAATTTGTTATGTAAAAAAATGCACGTTTGTCCACTGTAACATCTGTTACAAACAATTAATATACAATTAATTGTCATAATAATTACAAACAATAGTCTTTTTGAAGATTTTTAATTGAGGATCATTGAAACCAATTTTCATCGGGGATCATTAAAACAAATTTCTGAATTTATAATAATTGTAGTTTAACTGTTTGTATAATAAGAAGAATATCTTTCAATGAAGTGGTTAATCTGTTGAAGGATCAATTGTTTGAAAAACTATGATTTGTCATAAGAAAATATTACCTGAAGTACTATAAAATGTTCATTTACTTTTATTTAAAATCCATTCTGTCCTATTTTCTACACCAAGTCTTTAAATATGCTTTTAAATTATTTACAGTAGAGCAATCTGGGTTTGTTGCGTTTGGGCGCTGGTGGACAGAGCAAGCATCTGCTGTTCTCTGCTAAATCTGCAGAGTTGAGCTGTGCACGATGGAGACCACTGACCCATATTTCCTTCCAAGCGCTGGCACTTGGGGCAAAAAGTGGGAAGTGCACAGATCGGCAGACCATTAGTGTGACAGCTAAAGAGAATAATTTACAATAATCAGTGTGGGTTTTTTTCTTCTGAAAAGTACATTTAATTAATCAAAAACATTTACTTTTGCAAAGACATTTGGATGTATTTTTTTGGTGTCAAAATGTATTGGTTATATTTCTACAATGGCTTCCTGTAATAACCAGGCATTTCTGAGTAACTGTGAATATATTTGTTAGAGTAATGTGATGTTTTCTGCTCTCTAACAGCTTCCTCTGCTGGTTTCATCTGTGGTCAGTGTGTATTTTTTGGAGTGGACTGATATTTTCAGACCGGTTCGGTGGGGTTTCAGCTGCCATGACCGCAGTCTGAGTTTGCCTTATATCGACCCCACACATGAGGTTATCCCATTCCTCATGCTCCTCAGCTTGGTTTTTGCTGCTCCTGCTATAACAGTGAGTCCTAACCCTCTATCCTATACACACACTAATTTTCTCAGATTTAACATTCTTTGATTATAGTAAATAAATACGTTAAAAGATGTTTTGATGATGTCACATTAAGTGTGTTGTTCACCAAAATGCACAAATCCTTAGATAAATATCCCTATCTATGTTTGGAGGTTTGCTTTGTTGGTCATTTTACAGAAAATATGAATGGTAACCGATAGCATTTTCCACTCATTTTTGGCGGTTTGTGAAGCCATTAAACTGTCAATAAACTGAGTTTACTCTTTCAAAATAATAATGACTCCAGAAACTTTCCAAATGACCCTGATCAAAAAATTAAGACAAAGTTCTTAATATTTTGTATTTCCCCCTTTAACATCACTGACAGCCTTGAGTCTCTTGGAGTAGTTGTTGATGAGGTTCTTTATCATCTCTGTTGGTAAAGCCATATTTTTATTGGGGGGGGGGGGGGACAACCACTAACTATGAGTGGAAAATGTGTTTGTGTTATCATTGATATTTTCAGAAAAATGGCCAAGAACTCAGAACTTTTGCCAAACTTATGAGCACAAATGAATATCAGAAAGCATTTAAATACATGCTAATTTATTGTTACAAATTATAAAGTGATTTGATTGTATTATGAAATTAAAGCGTGTGACATATTTAATTATTGTTAAATAGGTATATTTAGGTTGTTTGTAAAAAAACATTTGTGGAATGTCCTTTTTAAAATTCATCAAAGAATACAGAAATGATCATAGCTGCTTTTTAAATCCTGTTGAATAAATACATTGATTAATTAGTACAAGTTAAAGTATCTGTCAAGACTCGATCTGAAAATTTGCATGGTTTCCTTGGTTTCATTGTACCATGTGATGTCACAATGGAAACTCTTCATGGCAAGTAATGTTTTTAGTTTTAAACGTGGCTTAAAATAATTTAACAAATAATAGCATATTTTAAACTATCTTTGGAAAAAATACATAGTGTAAACAGAAGAAACATGAGACGTAGGGCAGGCGATTTCTGGGAACCAGTGTTTACTAACAAATCCACCAAAATCATCTCGATTCTAAACCATACTACACACTTGCATTTCCTTAATGGCCGAACTGATGAAGTTAAATGACCAAAAACAGAAGACTTTAGAGCTTTTGCATATGTTGTAGGTTCAGACACATAACAGCAATGATAATATGTTTATTTTAGGTGCCTTTAAGGACTGTCAAGGTTACTGTACAACCAAGGCAGACAGACAATACAAGTAAAAATGGTAAAAATACCATATAATTTCATACATAACTTACTCTAATGCATGCAAGTGTAATTCTTTATGTAATTTTATGAAATAAACATGAGAAAAGACTAAAATTATGAAAACACACAACCCTTACTACTGATTGGATGCTTTGGTTGCTGGCCCAACCCTTTCTCTGATTATGGGATTCGGCCAAGAGTCATGAGAGCATGCGAATACATGAGACATAGTCATAGACGTACTTTCTTTTAATTACATTAAGGAAAATGTAACATTCTGGTGAAAGAAAGTGGAATGTGGTAAAATATGGATGAAATTGCTGTGATCTGGTATATGAATACAGAGACAGGAAGCTATTGCTGGTTTCTAACATTGACATACAGTTGATTTACTGTAAAGTTGCTCAGCTTGCGCTCTGTTCTCACAGCTGGCCTCTTCTTCAGACCTGAATCACTAGAGAAAAAGAAAACGTATGCATGAATACACACAATGAGCCTTTCTAACACTTCTCCGAGTGCAATGAGCTGACAGATGATCTGTCAGCATATTTTGCTTTTCAGAATTGACTTCATAAAGTCGCTTCTTTCTTCTTTTTCTTTTTCTTCTTCTTCCTCCCCATACTGGAGGTGTTCTTGGGGTTTACAGGGACTACAGTTTCACAGCAGGCTTTACTGAGGGTCTGAGAAGGTTTTCTAGTTCACTCATATGTAGAGTCCGATTATTTTACACTCTAATTCATGTCATGTTCCCAGGGCAGATTATGCTGTTGTCTTGAAAATGGCAGGACGGTTTAGTGGTTCTGTAAATGCTAATGGACACTCAGCGTTAATGAGTTCCTTCTGGTCCTCAGTAAATTAGAAATTAAGTGATGTGTGTATTAATTAGAAGCAATATTTAAATGTTAACCAAGATTACCAACAACAAATCTTTATTTTGGGAAGTTCTATTAATTATCAAAATCCTTTTAGCTGCTTTCAGAAGACCATGCAGCTTTCTTATGCTTATTTTGGGTGGCGATTTTTGTCAGTCTAAAATGAATCTTAAAATAACAGCCATTGTTTTCCCTGCAGCATGTGCTCATGACATGGGCTGATTTGCACAATTTACTCTAGAGACCACATTTGCATCTTCTCCATCTCCATTTTTGTTGCATAAAATGGACCATAAAGAAACTAAACATTTATGCAGTCCAGTGACGCACCGCAGGAAGTTTTACATTCAATTTCTTTTTAATTATAGATTTAATAACAAAAATAATTGATTATGTAACACACTTCTCACTGGGATCCATGGAGAGACTGTTAAAAACTACAAAAATGTTCAAAATGCATGCATTATTCTTATGAGAGTGAGCAAATATGACCATATCGCCCCATTCTGAATTCTCTTCGCTGGCTTCTAGTTCACCATCACATTTAATACAAAATTCTCCAGCACGCTAACCATTATTTGTATTATAATGCCCCAGTATACCTTACTGAACTTCAAGAGACAGATTCCAAAACCTATCACCCTAGAACACATCAAAAACCATGGCCCAGTAGTGGGTCAGTAGCTTCCATATGATCATATTTTTTTGTAACTTATGACTATCTAGGTCACTGAAAATGTTACTTTGTTGTTAATAAATTAAAATAATGAGCTCAAATGGTTTAAGATTAGTCATTTCTTGTGAAAATCATAGAACTGGCGCATTAGGCCTAAAACTAATGGAGTGAAGAAAACTTTACAACATGTTTAATATTAGGACATTAGATCACATATTACATTAAATTATATTAAATGAATCAAAAGAAAATAAGAATTGCATTATTTTCTCTTTACTGGTAAAAAAAAAAGTGAAGCAAAAAATTAGGCATTTGACAATTTTTATGCTTTCGATATTAGAAGAAAAATTGATTGTTTTCTTTCGTTTCTGTATTTGAAAAAAAAGAACAGAAACTGACATAATTTTCTGTATTTTCTATTATAACACCTAAAACCTTTCTTCCAGCATCTTCATAATTATGAATTATCACAATATTTCGATAAAATTTAAAAATACTGAATCTTGACCTTGATCTTGAACATCTATCCAATGGCAAAAAAATCTTGTCATATAAACGTTTCCACCATGAACAATTTCTGTGCCTCAAATGGTTTATCCAAACCTCTTGGGACCCCTGCTTTCCAAAATCCATCTCTGCTCTCGTTATAGTACAGCCTCTAACAACCTCTAACAAACTGAGGTCTGATACATTCCATTTCCAAATATGTCTCTTCCTCAACTGAAAATAACATACCTTTAAGAAACTAAAAAGTTATCATAATGGGAGACTAGAGACCCTCCATCCTTCAACACTCTGTTTACTTTCATCATCCAGATTTAGCGTCAGGGAGGAAGTAGCTGCAGGCAGGGAGGCGTCCTGTGGTTCCCCCACATGTCATGACTCAATACAAGTGTCTGAAAGCCCAGGCTGGTCAGATGGGATGGCGGGTGCAATCAGTGGGCTTCCAAGTTTAGATTGTATCCTTTGCACAGAACCCAGCCGTTACCACCCTCATGGTCCCACTAGGATTTAAACTCCTCACCTGGTGACCTACGCACACAAACTGTAGTTAGCCGGCTGTTGAAAATAAAGAATCCAAACAAGCAAGAAGCAAAACAAGATTTTGAAATGTTCTGAGCCAAATGAAAGTGGTGCTGAAGATCACAGCACTGGTGTTAGAGCAGGAGTTAGTGGGTGTGTGATTTCCAGAAGACAGGGACAGATCTAGAGCAGATTAAGGATAGATGCGGCTTTGATGCACAGTGACAGCCCTGCTTTAGATGGGCATTAATACAGAAGTATGTGATGATCAAAACCCCGCTCTCCAACCCCAGCCCCAGCTGACTGCATTACATCTTCTTAAAACCAAACGAGGGCATTGTGGCACCTCTGTAGCTCCTTGTCTTTTGGAGCCATGGTTTTAAAAACTATACTGTCAAGATACAGGGAGAGCATTGAGTGCAATCTGAGAGGAGATGCTGTATATTTGATCCCCACTGATCGAGCGTGTTGATGTACAGATCATGATCGGTGAGGGGATTCTGTTCTGCTGCCTGTCCCGAGCGCAGTGTGGAGGACAAGCAGAAGCTGACATCAACGCTGCTGGCTGCAACTTTAACTCCTTCGTTCGCCGAGGTGTCAGGTTTGTGGGTAGGTCAGATTTCTAGATACTTTTCTTTCAGGTCTGATTAGTAGTTGTTCAGTTTCTTATGTCATCAGAAAGTTGTTAATTAAAGTGAAGTGAGAATTCTAACGAGAGTAAAATGTACGCATTGTTGAGTCTGTCCCTCAAAAAGATCAGGTAACCATTTCGAATTTCGATTTTACATTAGCTTGTTGTTCCATAGACATGCGCTGGATATTTTTGAGTCTGAACCTGATTTTGTTTTATTTTTCCCTCAAGTGGTAAAAAAAGACACAAGAGGCTTAGCAATTGATTTCATTTAATTTGGTAAACCAATACAAGACGAAGGCTAAGTTCCATTTCTCTCACTTACACCTACACCGTACCCTTCCCCTACACCAACCTATTAGCCTTTAAAACCGAGGGACTGAGCAAAAGCTGAAAATATACCCCATTAAATCAAGACACCCCTACAAAGCCGTATTCATCAAGTAAATGAGTCAGGGTGGTGAGGAAATACACCAATCCTGGTAGTTTTTAACTTTTTATTTTAAAAAGATGATTTGCCATGTCATATGCGAGCCTATTGTGTAGTGTTAATGTTATTACGCTTGTAATGATCCATTATTTCTATAAAACTAGATTTTTCTATGCTTTAAATTATTTTTACTGAGCATGAAATCTAACATAAAGTGAGGGTTTTCATAATTTCAGCTCAGAGCGAAGCATGCCTACATTCAAAAAGATTTGGGACACCCCTTCACAAATGTGAATGGGCAAAATGGAGAGTTTTATGGAACGGCTAAGGGCTAAAAAGCTGAAGTTAAATTTGGAATTTAGATTTTTCCTGCTTTGGAAGTTGTGTGGTTGATCAGATACACATGTTTGCCTATAGGTATTTGATCTTTTTTTTGGTAGCTAATGCTAACTGTACAGGGGTATAGCCCCCCTTGTTAAATAATTTTTACACCATTTACTTAAAAAAAAAGAACAAGTGATGTTCGCTTGGTTCAAGACCTGTGACACTATCTTTACTTTGTCAATTTAATAATCTGAACAGAACTCCAATTATATCTCTCGTGCAGCTTCCTTCCATTACAATGCATTGGGCTCAGCTACAGGCTGCCACTATTTATGCAAACTTATGTTGCTGTAAACCTTTTTCTTCCCTTTAGGTGTTCACGTGTTTGGTTTATGTGCCACGGCACTGATTACTGACATCATTCAGCTATCGACAGGATACCCAGCGCCATACTTCCTTACAGTCTGCAAACCCAACTACACACATCTGAATACTTCCTGTGAAGAAAGCTTCTTCATCCTGGAGGACATCTGTTCAGGCTCAGATGCTTCTCTTATCAACACTGGCAGGTACAAACACATTCCTCCATTCGCAGCATATGAAAACAGCTAAATGGACTTTAAATAGGTCACAACAGAAACAATTAAACTAGACTCACTTCAAAGTGGCTTTGAGCTGCATGTCTTCAAAACTAGATTCTAGATGGTGATCCAAGATTGAGGTTGCTTCGCAATGGAAAAGCCATTGAGCCGAGGAATCACACAAACACTTCTCTCCTTTTGGGAGGTTCATTTAGAAATTGTTTCTAATTGTGTCTAATTCTAAATGTATCTAAATTATGTAATTCACGACTTACCAGAAATGCCCAAACATACACTACTGTTGACATTTGTCACTTTTTGTATCAAGGTTAGCAAGCTAATAATTTCAGTTGCTTATGGAATGTTTTAAAAGTATGCTTTAATCAGCGGTGGGAAAAGTCGATTCTGGTGGTTTTTGTTCCAGCCCTGCTTTAGTTCAAACACTGGCAGCTTTAATCAAGCCAAGGAGAGTTCAATTAGTAGAATCAGGTGTGTTTCATGAAGGTTGCATTTAAACTGTGCAGGGCTGTGGCCCTCCTTGCCCACCTCTTAACTCGATGTGGTTTTTTCAAACTGACTGTTGTTTCTCTAAAAACATATATTTTTGAATGTTAAACAAAACATTTTTTCATGATGGATTTTCATGATAGTTTAATAGTAGTTTGTCTGGGACTAATGATCACATTTCTAAACAGATTTTCTTCCAAAACTTCTGGACCTTGAGCTAAAAGCTAGGCATTTAAAGTCATATACCAGTCAGAAAATAATACCTTTTTTTGCATAGGCCTCTCTCTAGGGTTAATGGTTCTGACCACAGTAAAAAAATCTTCCCAAAAGGAACGACCACCAGCAATCAAGAATGCATGATTATTTGGTGGCATTGCATAATGGAAATCAATGGAGCATGAACAACAAGAAAGGAAGAAAAAATGAAAAATCCGTCAATGCCAATGTTGTTATTAATGTTTGACATGACCAAGACGGTGATTAAAGGTAAAAAAAAAAGCTAGTAAGTTTGCCCAGACTGCATTTTTTTAGTTTTTGATTAATTTTTAAAACATTTTCCTAAAATAGGTGTAAAAATAAGAGTCGTCATTAAAAATCATTCAATTTGAGGAAAAAGTTAAAAGTTTTGACTGAAGATTGAAAATTACCCTGAAGTGGCTGAAAACTGCAGCAACACATTAGGGTTAACTGGTTAATGCTCATTCCATTTCTGTTCGGAATGGTTTCAATTTTTAATTTATATTACTGGAAAGTTCGCTACCAGTTTTGTTCATGTTTCCGTTGCATGAACTGGTTCAGAGCTTCGCAGTTGGTATTACATATTGAAGTGAACAATGCTTCAAGCAGTACTGTCCGTATTATGTCCAACCTGCATCAGCTGTGTCTCATTGTTCCCATTGGCATTCTCTTCAGTTGCATTATGAACTTAAGAACTGTGGATCGAATGTGCACTTCAGTTTCTCTCTAGAAAGAATCCGGGCACTTCTTTTCACTCTTAGGAGCTGTTAACTAGGATGTCTTTTCCTGTGTTTCGATTAATCATTTTTCACCTGTGTGCCTTACTTTTCTGATCTACTTACCTCCCAGCTGTTTCCTATCTGTCATTTGTGCCTCTCGGGTGGTTGCTTATAAGTATTGTTTTTATTTCTCTACCTGGTTATAACACTTTTCCAGTCTGATTTGGAGGTTTTTTTTTAATAATAAACCACCTTTGTCATCATGTGGTCTGTATCCAGAGGTGACCTTGCCACAAACTAGGTCTAATGTAGCTTGTTCCTTTAATTCCTCGGTTGTGTTTCCCGTCTTTGGTGTTTTCTGTTGCTTTGGCCAACAGGCATTGGGCTGTTTGAAAGATGGCATTATTTACTACTATGCTACTGTGCTATGTGTTTTAATGAAGACACCTGATAACTGTTGTCACTGGGGATAGGTTCTCTCTTTTTAAATGCTCCTTAACTGTTAATGTGTGACATTCAGGGATTTGCACCAACGAAACAGGCTTCAGAGTCAAAGCAAATCAGAAGAGGATGTAGATTAAAAGAACAGCTTTCCATGTATTTTATAACAAGGCTGGATTTCAAGGGAACGTATGAAGCAGTGGACCATATCTCCACTAGAGTCAATTCACTAAATAATGAAGTACTGAGGTGGCTTTTGAATTTCTTAGTATAGTCTGTATGCTGACTCAAATTCAAAGAAAGACATTACCACTTTAACTCTATAGCACCACTTTAACTGATTAAAGCTAATATTGATGTAGTTGGATCTATGCTTATAATGCTAAAGATGTTATCACCAGATTTCAATCAATGCCTAGTTTTTTTATATGTGCAACCACCAGATTTGTATTTATGCTAAAGTGCTATAACCATATTTGGATCTATGCTAAGCTATGCTAGAGGTGCCATCACCAGATTTGTATCCATGCTAAGCTTTGCTAAAAGTGCTACCACCAGATTTGTATCTATGCTAAGCTATGCAAAAGCTAAAAGTCCTTTCACCAGATTTAAATCTACACTAAGATATGCTAGAAGTGTCATCATCAGATTTGGATCCGCGCTAAACTATACCTAAAAGTGCTATCAACAGAATTAAATCAATGCTAAGCTATGCTAATTTGAATCTATATTAGGCTATGCTAACATACTATTACCGGATTTGGATCCGTGCTAAACTAAACCTAAAAGTGCTATCACCAGAATTAAATCCATGCTAAGCTATAATAATTTGAATCTATATTAGGCTATGCTAACATGCTATTACCAGATTTGGATCCGTGCTAAACTATACTTAAAAGTGCTATCACCAGATATAAATCAATGCTAAGCTATAATAATTTGGATCAATGTTAGGCTATGCTAACACGCTATTACCAGATTTGGTTCTATGCTAAACAATGCTAAAAGTGCTACCACCAAAATTGGATTTAAGCTAAGCTATGCTAAAAGTGCTACCACCAGACCAGATTTGGATCCATACAAAGCTTTGCTAATAGTCTCATCACCAGATTTGGATCCATGGTAAGTTATGCTAAAGGTGCTATCATCAATTTTGGACCAATGCTAGAAGGGCCATCACCAGATTTGTATACATGCTAAGCTATGCTAAAAAGGCTATCAACAGAATTAAATCAATGCTAAGCTATGCTACAAGTGCTATCGCCAGATTTGGATCTATGCTAAGCTATGCTAGAAGTGCCATCACCAAATTCGGATCTATGTTAAGCTGTACAAAATGGTGCCTTCACTAGATTTGTCACCAGATATTAATCTATGCTACGCTATACAAAAAGCTAAAAGTGCTATCACCAGATTTGGATCTGCTCTAAGCTATGCTAATAGTGCTATCACCAGATTTGAATCTTATGCTACACTATGCTAAAAGTGCTATTGCCAGATCTGGATCCATGCTAAACTATGCTAAAAGTGCTATCACCAAATCTTAAGACCAGAAAATAGGAAAAAAAAACCTCCATATTATCTGAGAATGAGCCTATGTCAAAAGTCAGTAGAGTGTTTCCTTAAGGCCATTAGCCTATACCTAAGAAACAGGATTTGTCATCACACCTGTTTGATACGTATGCAAACTGTTATATATTTCACTCATACTGTTGATTGTTGATACTGCTAAATCTCTGTGTTTTGTGTGATATTGCTCATAAATATATTTATGAACTCATAACAAGATGTTGCTCTGAATGTATAGTGTGTTTCGAAGACTTCATCTGAATTCATAATTTAAACCCTTTGATGCTAGAACTGACAGGGAGCTGCTTTCATTTCTTTCAGAAAATCCTTCCCTTCACAGCATGCGACACTGGCATCCTTTGCTGCTGTGTACATCTCAGTAAGTGAATGTCAGTCACTCTCAAACATTCAGACACCTATGCTGTTAGACACTAACTGATATAAACGAGGTGCGGCACTGCTGTCCCCTTCTGCTTAAAGCTGACCCTGATCTGCAGATGAAACTACAACAGCTTTCCACTGTAATTTGTGCAGAAACACCCTTCCACGTCTATATTTTCAATTTAGTGGAGAAGGTCAATGCAGGACACTGGAGTTTTCCTTTAAAGTGATTCAAGGATGGTAATAAAATGTTGTGTTAGTTGATGGTAATCAAAATATTCTGATATTATCATACAATCAAAGCATATTTTAAGATTTTCTCTCAGAATGTTGAAGTGTTTGGCTTATTTCCTGTTTGATATTGATTTGAGAGACATTGTATTTTCTTCTTTTATCAGATGTACTTCAACAGTACGTTGACAGACTCATCCAAACTCCTGAAGCCTCTTCTGGTTTTCTCGTTCATTATCTGTGCCATCATCTGTGGACTAACCCGCATCATTCAACACAAAAACCATGCCATTGATGTGTATCTGGGCTTCTTGCTTGGAGGGGGCATTGCAGTTTACCTGGTAAGATATATACATATTATCGATAGCATGTCAGGCTTCATTGTGGAAAACAAATTGAGCAAAATAAAGTTAGGTGAAGCATATGGCATAGGCTAATGCAGGCTTAATTGTCCCAAACCTTAATTTTTGCACCTTTGTGTCTGAATATGACTGATTACCGTATTTTTCGCCATGGCATATAAGACGCACCCAATTTTAAATGAGGAAGATCTAGAAAAAAAAGATTCTGAACCAAATACTGTAGTAAAATATTTTATATCAACTGTGTAATAGTTAACAGCAGTTTAAGAACAAGTATATGCCCAACATGTAACGTGAACAGTCAGTAAACGGTAAAATTAACAAAAAAGGCTGTAATGTTTTATGTCTTATAAGGCGAAAAATACGGTAGATTTTTTTTACACAGTCTAAGTAGCTCTGTCCAAACCAGGTGCCTTCCCTAAAAAGATATGCATCCACCAAGACTTATGATGGGATTAAGCTAAATAAATAATGAACCATAGTTTACAACAAAAAATACTCCATTTTCCACTTTTCCTGAAATTATCTTTGCTCATCTGTATTAAAAAAATACATGTTTGGAGCTGTGTATATATATATACCGGTATATATATATTAGGGGTGTAACGGTTCACAGGGATGTATTGAACCATTTCGGTGCGGCCTGTTCGGTTCGGTGCACTTGCGTACCGTTTCGGTATATTTTTGTATTAAATAATATAAATTTATTATTAGCGCGATATTAAGCGGAACATTATTCCTAGACGAGTTTCCGCACGGACACTTTTGAGTGACGCACAGTAGCGCTGCACGAGTAGCTGTGAGAAATGGACACCTCACTACGGTCTCCTGTTTGGGAACACTTTGGCTTCTCTGTTAAAATACATAACGGGGATAGACGAGTGGATAAATTTAAAGTTGTATGGCGACATTGTTCCTCGGAGATCGGGTATGTGGCAGGCATCACATCTAACATTTTCTACTGCTGGAGATATTGTCACTGCAACCAGATCTGTGCTCTCTTCAGAAAATGTGGATAGGTTAATCTTTTTAGCCAAAAACTTAAAACTTGAATAGTTAGTTTTGTTGATATATAAGCTGAAGCTTTTGCTAGTATTAAAAGTTTTTAGGTCCTAACTAGTTGAAGTATTTAATTTTTTATTTTCAAAATGTGTATTTTTTTTTATAGAGTGCAAATAATTTAAAATATCACCCAAATGTGTCACTTTTATATATTTTATGCAAGAAATCTATTGTGTATTGGCAGCTTTTCAAAATAAAGATTTTGTAAGCTCTTATTGTTTTGTACCGAAAATTAACCGAACCGAGCTTTACAAGACACTGTACCGAACCGAATACGATTTTAGCGTAAAATTGCACTAGGTGTGGCTGTCGGATTGAAGTTTCAATCAAGCGTTTAGCTGATGCACGCAGATCGCATCAATTAATGGTGCAACCCTAAAATGGGTCCAGGTTACCGAGGCTGTTTTTGCAGAAGGACAGGTATCTCTATGTGATTGCGGGTTTCCTAAACTTGCTTTTATTCAGCCACATAAGGATCACTTTGATTTATTTTTTCAGCGATAGAGGGACCTAATATTAAGTGTATATCTAAATACTTGTAATGTTTCGCTGAAAGCCAATTACTTTTTTTTTGTAAACACAAGTTCAGGGCTTCTGGCACATCCAATGGATGGAATTGGTGTTGCGGCTTTTAGTCTATATGCCTAATATAAATGAGGCAGGCAGCCAGGCACGGACAAAAACACACAATGTCAACATAACTGCTGTAACTTTCACTCATTGGATGTCTTGCCCTGAGAGCCATATATGAGGTAGTTTCGTTCAGTTCCGCACACAGCACTGTAAAGTTCCATTCATATCAAACTTGCGGGCTACACTTCATATTAAGATGGGGGCCAAAAATTATTGTTGCATGGGCTGTGAGTATGAGACCCCTGATTTAAAGTGATATCAAATTATTAAAACAACTATTGAGTGAAGAGGGGGCGGCACAGTGGTGCAGTGGGTTGCTCCCTGAGAAGAGTTTGCATGTTCTCGGTATTCTGGTTTCCTCCACAATCCCATTAACATGTGGCAGGTTAATTGAATAATCTAAATTCCCCTTAGGTGTGAATGTAGGCGTTTTCATGTGATCGACTGGGCGAACTATCCAGGGTTTACCCCCACCCCTCTTGCATGAAGTCAGACCCGGTGAACCCAAATGTGAATAAATGGGTAAGAAATGAATGAATGAATGAATGAATGACTAAGTGAATGAATTGAGTTCAGACAAGGTGTTGGCTCACAAACGTCCCTCTAAAATAATCTGGCTGAAACAAACTCTTAGAATTCTTGTAAAAAATCTTGGGTAATTGCAAATGATTGTTTTTATTGTCCATCCAGGGTTTATTTGCTGTAGGAAACTTCCAACCAAGCAAAAAGCAGACAAGTCAGCCTCACATTCAGGATCCTCGCCAAAATATTACTGAGGCATGTCATCAAGGTCACCACATCCCTGCCAAGAGCTGTCAAGAAATCCCTTCTTCCAGCTCTGAGGGTATCCTGCACCGCAAATCTCAACACCACCAGGTTGGGTCCCACAGTGGAGATGTGGAGGTCATCTCTGCCCGCAGTCCTCCACACAAAGACAGCTTGGTAAGCTTTAACACCTTGCCCAGGGTGCATACCCCAGGCATGGACGAGTCTGTCTTCCGAAACGCCACCATCCACACTTCCTCAATAGATTCCACTCGATCCAAGCAGTTGCTGATGCAGTGGAAGAGTAAGAATGAGAACCAAAAATATTCCTTGCACGCCATGGAAGGACAAGCACATTCTCCTCCAAACATGGATGGCCGCTGCAATTCGGAACCTTTGGGAATGGGAATCAATGGAGAACATCAGGGTCCTGGAACACCATATCTAAAAATGGCCTCAGGAAGCGCAACTCTTCCAAGCAACTCAAGTGGGATAGCAGGTGGTGCTCGGATACCGATGCAGCCACGGCCTGGCTCATCACAGTTGGTCCACATTCCAGAGGAGACACAAGAGAATGTTGGTAGTTTGCAGAATGGAAGTAACTCCCGTGATAAATGGATGAAAAGCATGGAGAGGACAACAGAGAAGAGTGGTGAGGTACCAATGGTTAGGACTAATTCGAATGGACAGCCGCGAATCATGCAAGTCATTGCAATGTCCAAGCAGCAAGGTCTACTGCAGGGAAGCTCTCCTAGTTCTGAGGGTAGCAGTCACACTAGCTCCACGGCACCTCTGCAGCGATACAAGAGTCTCACCGAAGAATCTGGAGGCCAGGCAAGCACTGGAGCGATCATTCGGGTTGAAGCACATCCAGAAAATGGACGCCCCTTAGTGCATGCACACTCCACAGATGGAAGTGGATCTTGGACATGGAAGTCCCAAAGCAGCTTTCGACAGTCATTTGAGCTTAATGACTTGAATCGGGATTCAGAAAACTCTGAACCCAGGAGAGATGGGAGTAGTTCAACAGAGAGGAAGAGCTCTAAGGAAAGAAAGAAGTCTGGTCCTAATGCTCCTAAACCAGTGGCCGTCCCAACTGTGCCAACTCTACCAACACTTCCAATTGTATCGACAGCAAGTGGTGACCACCATCCAAACCAAACCATTTCCACTATCCGAGTCACTCCAATGGAAATGTCTGAATCTGTTCCAGGAAGCCGCGATTCAAGCTTGCGCAGGAAAACCAGAATTCTCATCCCTGAAAGAGGAAACAGTCCAGAGAATACCAGGAACATTTTTTACAAGGGAACATCTTCCACGCCGGTTTTCAAAGAGTAAGCAATCATTCCAAGAAAAACAAACGACAAAACTAGAAGAAGGCTGTTTTTACATAGACACTGTTTGCTGTTTAACAAATCTAGAATGTCACGTGTTATGCATGGGATAATAATAATAATAATAATCAACGACAGCAAGAAAAGCACAAAAAATCTGTATAAACCTGAATGCATATCACATGGAAATGTTCTTACCTTTGTGACACTGTGAAGTTGGAACTGTGACTGTGCCAAGTATGAACTGAAACACTGTATTTAACATATTTAACATCTCAGATATCTTATATATTCATACTTTCATTGAGACCAAGCACTCATTCACACCATGGTAACTATGCCAGCAGAGACTCTTATTTTTATATAGTGTAAATAACTTGATAATAAACTTGGTGCTGTAGAATTAAAAAAAGACACATTAGTAGCAATTATATATTGAAAAAAAAAACACGAAAAGCACTGCACTCCTCTGTCAACTTTTAAATGACCATAAGTGCTTAGATTTCTTTTCAGTAGCAAACAATGCTCAAAATGACACACATTTTACATTCAGCTCTTTCAATACACATCACTGACAAACACTGGTATGCTGTAATTTCTGTGGGTGAAATGGGCATTTCACTTGACCCAGAAAAGCATGTAGGTCCTGTTCACATGACAAAACTGGGGATTTTTCTATGTTTTTCCAATTCGCCTCAGCATAAATGAGTACACCAACTTCATTTGTCAGAAAGCCTTTAATTTCTATCCAGAACATTTCTATCCAACATTTGCTATGAGGTACTATACTGCAAAATACTCCAACAAATGTGAGCCATTTACAGCAAACAATATCTGTTAATTCTCACATGCAATGAAAGTGATTTGCCTAACAAACTGATTCAAGCCCATGTTGCAAAAATGAATACACCCCAATTATTTTCTTAGGTTAAAAGCCGCAAGACAAAAAAAAATTCTATGTGAGTCTAATGATTCATTTAAGAGGCATTCAGTAGACAGGTGACTATAAAAGGGCATTACTTAACTAAAAGTAATAACTTAACTAAGCCCTTCCCATTTCCTGCTGTCAGCAATGGCTCCCCATGGATGAAAAATGTTGCAAAATCGGAGAAAGGAAATAATTTCTTTGCACAAAAAGGTGAATGCTACAAGAAGATCTTTACATAAGCTTTACATACCAGTAAAAAGTGATCCAAACATTCAAGAAAGATGGAGGTGCAACCATCTTACAGAGAAGTCCACGGAATTTGACATCTCGCACAATACGGCGCATACTGCAAAGTAAATGCATGGCTGGGTATCATCCACAAAGGAAGCCACACCTAAAGACTCCTAAAGCTAGAATTTGCCTGGGCCCATACTGGGACTATAGACATAAATCATGTTTTTTTAAACTAGTGGTTTTAAAACTATTTGGCATCATAAAGGTGCGGATTTGAAAGAAAAATGTAAGGTGCCTACAGTGAAACATGGTGGTGACAGTGTCATTACGTGGGGCTGCATGAGTGCTGCAGGTGTTGGGTAGCTTCAATTTATCGATGGCATTATGAACTCAACAATGCTCTGCTCTATACTGAAGGAGAAGATGCTCTGTCACTTCGTGCACTTTGTTGTCATGCACTTTTCCAACATAACAATGATCCAAAACACACATCTCCTGTTTGTCTCCTGATCTGAACCCAGTTGAACACCAAAGAGGAATTCTGATGCAACAAGTTTGAGCATCACTCTCTATCCAGCATCTAAAAAAGGTTATTCTTGAACAATAGGAAAAGATACTAGAAGACTAGAGATACTAGTTTTGTGATCTGTTTGGAGAAGTTTGGAACTTTTTACATGCTTTTTAAAGGGGTGTACTCATTTATCAAGTAACTGTTCTCAATTAGAGTTTTTTTTTGTTTTGTTTTTTTTTGGAAAACGCAGGGATTTCATTCCCATAGCATTCCTAAGCGATTCTGAAGAAAACCTTGGGGTTAGAATCACACTGCCACCTATTGGACTGGCATGATCTTTACAGCACTCCATGGAAGGGGGAACTCTGTCTTTAAACACCTGTGGCTATGGACAAGGCTGCAGAATACATCATAAAATCAGTGGATATGTATGCATCCAGAAAATGATATAGAGCTACCTTTATTAATCTTCCATAAAGACAAATATTGTAAAACATGCAGTGAATGCATGTCTTGTTTTTCAGATCTATATTTGTTTAACAGCTTTCCTTTTCAAAAGTTAAATCTAATGTGACATTCATTTTAGACTAGATGCATAAGTTGTACGATTGCTTTGGTTAAACCACTGTGAGTTCTAGCTTTTCTTGCCAAATATGCATATAATATATGATTATTTACACTTGTACTCACCCCATAACCCTACGATTCAGATAATGGCTTTACTGTTCACAAGAGTTGCAATGAGCCAGAAGTGACTCATTAAGCCCAGTTTCACCACAGATCCATTTGACTTTACTGTGTAACTTTTTATAACCTGTAAATGTGCCAAAGTGTATTTAAAAAAATGTTTTGGAGCATTTCTATAGAATTCTGTATTCTTATAAATCTCTTATACTCTCTCAGCACAGCTGTAGCCAATGCATGGTAGTTTGATATTCCACATATATTTTTTATTTCCTTTTTTTGGTAAATGATGCATTTGTGTAGCAAGTTTAGTTTTATTTAATATGAACTACCTTTTTGACAATCTTTATACTGTAGATTAGTACCACACCACTTCACTTTATGTAATCTCTTACTTCAAGCGCTAGACTGGTAGCAGTTAGTGTGCGGTAATGGTTTTAGAAATGCATCAAGCATGCTGGTAGCAGTGTGTGTGTGTGTGTTTTCTGAGGATCGTTCTGTAGAACCCTGTGTAACGGTCATTGACTCAATGACTCGAGAATGAATCCAGTTGAACCTGTTACAGTGATGTTTTGTGTTAATGTTGCGGCGATAGAAAAATATTGTCAAACTGTTGAATTATGTTTCCACTGAGGATCGTTTTTTTACTCCTGTAACAGGGTAGATGAATAAAAACTGTAATGTTTCAGTGTTTGAATAAACATGTCTGAATTATTCGTGTTTATTTAGTTATGTATTATTTAGAGTAAAACTCTAAAATGACTAATAATAATAATGCCTTCCAATTATATATTGCTTTTCCAGACGCTTTACAATTTTCAGAGCAGTATTCATTCATTCCACATTCACAAACTGGTGGTGACAGAACATGGCTGCCATTTCACCTCTACGCCTTCATGACCACCACCTAACACCCCACCAGTCACACACATCCATACAGGGCAATGTGGGTGAAGTGGCTTGCCTGAGGCAATAATGTCAGAACGGACCTGGCAGGGAAATGGCCGCCAAACTTTTGGTTCTAAGACGACCAGCTTCACCAATACGCCACATGCCACCCCAAAACTAGAAGAATGACTAAAACTACAATGGTATGCAAAAGTTTGGGCATCACTGTAAATGTTCACGATTTTGCTTTATAAATAATTATTTGACATTTCAGTAAAATACATCATATAGGAGACAAAAAAAGTGATATTTGAAAAGTGAAAAAAAAGTTTATTTGATGATTCATGGAAAGTGTGCAAGAATTATTTTAACAGAACAGGGCATAAATACATAAATTTAGGCATCACAAAAGAATAATGTCCTGCTATTTTCTAGATCCTTTCTGGAAATAAAAGCCTCCTTGTTAGGATCAACGGTGTGTTGTGGAGGAGAAGAACCCAGATGCAAGAGGAAATACTTGAAATGAAGTTTTATTTCTTTCTTAACTAAAGTTCTGAGAATGTTCAACGAAACCACAGGCCGTCTGGCTGGAATCCAAAACAAACAAAAATAGAAATTGACCAAAACTCCGTAGGAATGGAGCTACAGAGCCCAGGAGTGAGGATGACGAAGGGATGTCCCTCTATGCTGACAACCACCGCCTGACAGAGCTGAGCGAGAGGAGATGGGAGAGCGTGAAAGCCGGGGAAGGATCGAGCCGACGGAGATACTCACGCTGACCCGAACCAACCCCATAGCGCAGGACCAGACTGGACTTGGAAGGTAGGTTTCCACTAGAACAGAGTAGGAGGTTAGTAACGCAGAGATTGTTGTAGAGCGACTCACGGGTTGAGAATAATCTTCCGACTTAGAGCGGAGAGAGAAGCGCAGCTAAATAGGCAGTGACTAATTAGAACGAGAGACTGGTGCGCGCAAAGGTGCCGCGGCTCAAGCTAATGAGCGCGCCCGGAAAACAATTAAGCTGATAGAGAGACAGGTGAAAACTCTTCAGATAATCTGCAAGACTAACACTACCCCCCCCTTTCAAGGCACCACCAGGTGCTTACAAAAAACGAGAGGGGTGTCTGCGTCTAAACTCAGAGATTAGGGTTTTATCGAGTATATTCTTAGAAGATACCCAAGACTGTTCCTCCGGACCGTAGCCCTCCCAATCTACCAGATACTGATGACCCCGTCCCCTGTGTCGAACATCTAAGAGACGTCTAACCCTGTATGCAGGCTGCCCCTCTACTAAGAGCGGTGGATTGCTGACTGGTTTCTCTGAGGGTGAAATATAAGGTTTTAGACAAGATACATGAAATACAGGATGAATGCGCGCTAACTGAGCAGGAAGACGAAGGCGCATAGCCACAGGGTTTATCACCTTAGCGATGGAAAAGGGACCAATAAATTTAGGAGATAATTTGCGACAGGGATGCTGCAGAGGAAGATTAACCAGACGCGCTGCCCACAGACATAGCACGGGGCCTTCCGACGGTGACGATTGCTAGATTTACACATGTTTTCTTGTGCTCTGATCAATTCTGCACGGACTAACCTCCAAGCACGCCGTGCGCGCGCAATGTGCCGTTTGACAGAGGGAACAGCGCATTCGTGCTCCTGAGTGGGGAATAACGGGGGCTGATAACCCCAGGCGGCAGCGAAAGGGGATAGCCCTGTAGCAGAGGAGGGAAGAGAATTATGTGCATACTCTGCCCATGTTATGTAATCGCACCAGGAAGCAGGAAATTTGGAAGTAAAGCAGCGTAAGATTCTCCCTAAATCTTGGTTAGCTCTCTCAGACTGTCCATTACTCTGAGGGTGAAACCCGGAAGATAGAGATGTCGAGGTGCCCAAGAGCTTACAGAACTCCTTCCAGACCTGTGATGTGAACTGAGTGCCCCGGTCAGACACTATCTGACTAGGAATGCCATGCAAACGGAACACTTCAGTAAAAAGGACTAACGCAGTTTCGAATGATGAGGGAAGTTTCGCCAGGGGAACGAAGTGGGCAGCTTTGGAGAAACGGTCGACGATAGTAAGGATAACTGTTTTACCGCGTGACTCGGGGAGACCTGTAATAAAGTCCAGACCAATATGAGACCAAGGTCTGGAGGGGATCTCAAGGGGTAAGAGGAGACCCGCCGGGGCTGATGTCTCAGCCTTATTGGCAGCGCAGACAGTACAGGAATGGACAAAGCGTTTGATATCAGCTCGAAGGGATGGCCACCAAAAACGTTGACGCGCAACCGCTTCAGTGTTGCGCGTACCCGGATGTCCAAAGAGTTTGGATGAATGGCACCACCGCATGACACGCTCGCGTAAAGCCTCGACAACAAACACTTTATCATTAGGACAGTCGTCAGGTACGGAGGCCGAGCGCAGGGCATCAGAAACCTCGCGATCGATTCCCCACGAAAGAGCGCTAACCACCTTAGAAGGACAAAGAATGGTCTCGTTCTGCAGCGGTTCAGTGCTCGACTCAAACTGGCGCGAGAGTGCATCGGGCTTTACATTCTTAGATCCGGGGCGATACGTGACGATGAAATTAAATCTATTAAAAAACAGAGACCAACGGGCCTGACGAGCGTTTAGAGTCCGAGTAGAGCGGATGAAACTTAGGTTTTGGTGGTCCGTCCAAACCAAAAAAGGTTCCTTGGAGCCTTCCAACCAGTGACGCCACTCCTCAAGCGCAAGGCGGATGGCCAACAACTCACGGTCTCCAACATCATAATTACGCTCGGCAGGTGACAGGCGACGAGAAAAATAAGCGCAGGGGTGGACCTTTCCATCGTCACCTGATCGTTGGGAAAGCACAGCCCCTATACCAGAGGCCGAAGCATCTACCTCGACGATAAATTGACGTGCTGGATCAGGCGTTAATAAGATAGGCGCGGATGTAAAAAGCGTCTTAAGTTGGTTGAAGGCTGCCTGAGCCTCTGCGTTCCACGCAAAACAGCATTTTACAGAAGTGAGCGCGGTCAACGGGAGGGCAATCCGTCCAAAATTCTTAATAAAACGTCTATAGAAATTTTGCGAACCCCAAAAAACGTATAAGGGCTGTACGGGATTCGGGTACAGCCCACTCGGCTACGGCTCGGACCTTTTCAGGGTCTACTGAGATACCCTGAGCGCTCACAATGTGTCCCAAGAAAGGAACTGACTCCGCATGAAAAACACATTTCTCGGCTTTGACGAAAAGTCTGTTCTCAAGGAGTCTCTGCAGGACGCGCCTGACATGAAAAACGTGCGTGGAGAGATCGGGAGAGAAGATGAGTATGTCGTCGAGATATACGAAAACAAAGACATTGAGCATGTCACGTAGTACATCATTAACAAAAGCCTGAAACGTACCTGGCGCGTTGCAGAGACCAAAAGGCAAAACCTGGTATTCAAATTGGCCGAGGGGCGTGTTAAAGGCGGTCTTCCACTCGTCCCCCTGGCGAATCCGGACAAGATGGTAAGCATTACGTAAGTCAAGCTTGGTATAGAAACGAG
>SRMA01001561.1:0-10761 GCA_007224835.1 Danionella cerebrum | reverse complement strand
TTTTCCGGTTCTTGAGAACTATAAATCAATCTACACTTCGGAAGTGTAGCGCATGATTTCAGATTATTTTATTCTCTTTCTGAGATGCCTTTTAACACAATAAAACTTCTCAAAATGAAGCGCTGGCATCACATGATCTGTATTTTGACATGGCACTTTTTGACGGAATATTTGCTCTTTTTCCGGTTCTGGAGAACTATGGATCAATCTACACTTCGGAAGTGTAGCGCATGATTTCAGATTGTTTTATTCTCTTTCTGAGATGCCTTTTAACACAATAAAACTGCTCAAAATAATGCGCTGGCATCACATGATCTGTATTTTGACATGGCACTTTTTGACGGAATATTTGCTCTTTTTCCGGTTCTTGAGAACTATGGATCAATCTACACTGCGGAAGTGTAGCGCATGATTTCAGATTATTTTATTCTCTTTCTGAGATGCCTTTTAACACAATATAACCTCTTAAGCCCGAGAGTCCCCGGTACCGGGGACTTGCCCCCTTGTGCGTTACATTTTCACTCATAGCTCACTAACCCTGAGAATAACCCACACATATTAAATACTGTTGTGTTCAGCGGAAACTCCTCTAAAAACGTATCTAATTCAATTTCATATCCGCTAACCACAGCTCGAACGCCATGCAAATAAACAACAACATGTCCGGAGTATAATTCATGACCACGTTTTTGTTTTTGTGCGATATGTATCCACAATATAAACGGAAACACCCAAACCATTACATTAAATGAAAGCTAACAACCAGCTGAATCCAGCGATATGCAACTCATTTACATTGCATGAAGTCTTTTAGAGCAGGGAGCGAAAGTTCCCCGAAAAAAACGCCAGCAAAACCAAGCAAGCATGTAAATCTTGTCTTACCTTTGCCGTTTTTTCAACAAAAAGTTATTTCCATAGCGATAAAAGTCCGTTTGTTGTTATGTCCGGTCGATAGCTTCGCGAAAAGTCCATTTTGTGTTTTTTCTGTTGCTCCAGTGCTCCTCTTACGTCACCAAATATGGAATGACTCCCCGTGCGTAAGAGCACGTTTCTCCACGCTGCGCGTCGTGTGATTCGTCGGCGATCCCATCAGTCTCAAAATGGTTGAGCTGATTGGTTTCCTCAGAATCAGAGCTTTCGAGCGATGTATAGAGCTCCCGGATTGGACAGATGGTCGGGGGGTAGGGACACGCGGAAGCTCGAGGTCGAAAGCGTTTGTGAATGAAATGTTCCCAAAAGCGCAGCAAGATGGCGTAAATGAGCTTCTACCCCCCTTTTACAGTGTTTCTTTAGGAGGTTTTTTTTGCTGAAATCATGTCTCATAAGCAAGAAAACAAGACTATGAACGTAGCTGAAGCTTTGGACAAGATTTTTTCCATATTTCAATTATTGTGCCAAATTGTGCCAAACTGTGCCAACATGGATTACGCCTGAACTTTGTTCAATCAAAACCTTTACAGAATATTAGTTTCTTGTAGTATGAACACCAAACTTGCTACAGATGTCCTTGACATGTAGTTGTTACAATTGATTGTGTTTATTTGCTTCGTTACAAGTAAAATAAGGAGATATTGGAGGAAACGTGGTTTTTTTTTAGGCGGAGTTCATTTTTTAGCCATTCCAACATCAATTACTCTTACCCAGTGTTCTTGACTGTCAAATTAACTCATCCACACCACTCCCCAAGAACCTATCTTCATTTTGATACCAAGATTTGCAGTTTAGACCTTGTAAAAGCTGAGAAATGCCTTAAAAAGTAAAAGTATAGGATTTTCGGAAAATAGGCCTCAGGGCTTAAGAGGATATACTGCTCAAAATGATGCGCTGGCATCACATGATCTGTATTTTGACATGGCACTTTTTGACGGAATATTTGCTCGTTTTCCCGGTGCTTGAGAACTATGGATCAAACTGAACATCTATAGTGTAGCGCATGATTTTAGATGATTTTATTCTCTTTCTGAGATGCCTTTTAACACAATAAAACTGCTCAAAATGATGCGCTGGCATCACATGATCTATATTTTGACATGGCACTTTTTGACGGAATATTTGCTCTTTTTCCGGTTCTTGAGAACTATGGATCAATATACACTTCGGCAGTGTAGCGCATGATTTCAGATTATTTTATTCTCTTTCTGAGATGCCTTTTAACACAAGAAAACTGCTCAAAATGCTGCGCTGGCATCACATGATCTGTATTTTGACATGGCACTTTTTGACGGAATATTTGCTCTTTTTCCGGTTCTTGAGAACTATGGATCAATCTACACTTCGGAAGTGTAGCGCATGATTTCAGATTATTTTATTCTCTTTCTGAGATGCCTTTTAACACAATAAAACTGCTCAAAATGATGCGCTGGCATCACATGATCTGTATTTTGACTTTGCACTTTTTGACGGAATATTTGCTCTTTTTCCGGTTCTTGAGAACTATGGATCAATCTACACTTCGGAAGTGTAGCGCATGATTTCAGATTATTTTATTCTCTTTCTGAGATGCCTTTTAACACACTGAAACTGCTCAAAATGATGCGCTGGCATCACATGATCTGTATTTTGACATGGCACTTTTAACGGGATATTTGCTCTTTTTCCGGTTCTTGAGAACTATGGATCAATCTACACTTCGGAAGTGTAGCGCATGATTTCAGATTATTTTATTCTTTCTGAGATGCCTTTTAACACAATAAAACTGCTCAAAATGATGCGCTGGCATCACATGATCTGTATTTTGACATGGCACTTTTTGACGGAATACTCGCTCTTTTTCCGGTTCTTGAGAACTATGGATCAATCTACACTTCGGAAGTGTAGCGCATGATTTCAGATGATTTTATTCTCTTTCTGAGATGCCTTTTTGACACAATAAATCTGCTCAAAATGATGCGCTGGCATCACATGATCTGTATTTTGACATGGCACTTTTTAACGGAATATTTGCTCTTTTCCGGGTCTTGAGAACTATGGATCAATCTACACTTCGGAAGTGTAGCGCATGATTTCAGATTATTTTATTTCCTTTCTGAGATGCCTTTTAACACAATAAAACTGCTCAAAATGATGCGCTGGCATCACATGATCTGTATTTTGACATGGCACTTTTTAACGGAATATTTGCTCGTTTTTCCGGTTCTTGAGAACTATGGATCAATCTACACTTCGGAAGTGTAGCGCATGATTTCAGATGATTTTTTTTTCTCTCTCTAAGATGCCTTTTAACACAATAAAACTGCTCAAAATGATGCGCTGGCATCACATGATCTGTATTTTGACATGGCACGTCTTGACGGAATATTTGCTCTTTTTCCGGTTCTTGAGAACTATGGATCAATCTACACTTCGGAAGTGTAGCGCATGATTTCAGATTATTTTATTCTCTTTCTGAGATGCCTTTAACACAATAAAACTGCTCAAAATGATGCGCCGGCATCACATGATCTGTATTTTGACATGGCACTTTTTAACGGAATATTTGCTCTTTTTCCGGTTCTTGAGAACTATGGATCAATCTACACTTCGGAAGTGTAGCGCATGATTTCAGATGATTTTATTCTCTCTCTCTGAGATGCCTTTTAACACAATAAAACTGCTCAAAATGATGCGCTGGCATCACATGATCTGTATTTTGACATGGCACTTTGACGGAATATTTGCTCTTTTTCCGGTTCTTGAGAACTATGGATCAATCTACACTTCGGAAGTGTAGCGCATGATATCAGATGATTTTATTCTCTCTCTAAGATGCCTTTTAACACAATAAAACTGCTCAAAATGATGCGCTGGCATCACATGATCTGTATTTTGACATGGCACTTTTTGACGGAATATTTGCTCTTTTCCGGTTCTTGAGAACTATGGATCAATCTACACTTCGGAAGTGTAGCGCATGATTTCAGATTACTTTATTCCCTTCCTGAGATGCCTTTTAACACAATAAAACTGCTCAAAATGATGCGCTGGCATCACACGATCTGTATTTTGACATGGCACTTTTTGACGGAATATTTGCTCTTTTTCCGGTTCTTGAGAACTATGGATCAATCTACACTTCGGAAGTGTAGCGCATGATTTCAGATGATTTTATTCTCTCTCTAAGATACCTTTTAACACAATAAAACTGCTCAAAATGATGCGCTGGCATCACATGATCTGTATTTTGACATGGCACTTTTTAACGGAATATTTGCTCTTTTTCCGGTTCTAGAGAACTAAGGATCAATCTACACTTCGGAAGTGTAGCGCATGATTTCAGATTATTTTATTCTCTTTCTGAGATGCCTTTTAACACAATAAAACTGCTCAAAATACTGCGCTGGCATCACATGATCTGTATTTTGACATGGCACTTTTTAACGGAATATTTGCTCTTTTTCCGGTTCTTGAGAACTATGGATCAATCTACACTTCGAAAGTGTAGCGCATGATTTCAGATTATTTTATTCTCCTTCTGAGATGCCTTTTAACACAATAAAACTGCTCAAAATGATGCGCTGGGATCACATGATCTGTATTTTGACATGGCACTTTTTAACGGAATATTTGCTCTTTTTTCCGGTTCTTGAGAACTATGGATCAATCTACACTTCGGAAGTGTAGCGCATGATTTCAGATTATTTTATTCTCTTTCTGGGATGCCCTTTAACACAATAAAACTGCTCAAAATGATGCGCTGGCATCACATGATCGGTATTTTGACATGGCACTTTTTGACGGAATATTTGCTCTTTTTCCGGTTCTTGAGAACTATGGACAAATCTACACTTCGGAAGTGTAGCGCATGATTTCAGATTATTTTATTCTCTTTCTGAGATGCCTTTTAACAATAAAACTGCTCAAATTGATGCGCTGGCATCACATGATCTGTATTTTGACATGGCACTTTTTGACGGAATATTTGCTCTTTTTCCGGTTCTTGAGAACTAAGGATCAATGTACACTTCAGAAGTGGAGCGCATGATTTCAGATGATTTTATTCTCTTTCTGAGATGCCTTTTAACACAATAAAACTGCTCAAAATGATGCGCTGGCATCACATGGTCTGTATTTTGACATGGCACTTTTTAACGGAATATTTGCTCTTTTTCCAGTTCTTGAGAACTATGGATCAATCTACACTTCGGAAGTGTAGCGCATGATTTCAGATTATTTTATTCTCTTTCTGAGATGCCATTTAACACAATAAACTGCTCAAAATGATGCGCTGGCATCACATGATCTGTATTTTGACATGGCACTTTTTTGACGGAATAATTGCTCTTTTCCGGTTCTTGAGAACTATGGATCAATCTACACTTCGGAAGTGTAGCGCATGATTTCAGATGATTTTATTCTCTTTCTGAGAGGCCTTTTAACACAATAAAACTGCTCAAAATGATGCGCTGGCATCACATGATCTGTATTTGGACATGGCACTTTTTGACGGAATATTTGCTCTTTTTCCGGTTCTTGAGAACTATGGATCAATCTACACTTCGGAAGCGTAGCGCATGATTTCAGATTATTTTATTCTCTTTCTGAGATGCCTTTAACACAATAAAACTGCTCAAAATGATGCGCTGGCATCACATGATCTGTATTTTGACATGGCACTTTTTGACGGAATATTTTCTATTTTTCCGGTTCTTGAGAACTATGGATCAATCTACACTTCGGAAGTGTAGCGCATGATTTCAGATTATTTTATTCTCTTTCTGAGATGCCTTTTAACATAATAAAACTGCTCAAAATGATGCGCTGGCATCACATGATCTGTATTTTGACATGGCACTTTTTGACGGAATATTTGCTCTTTTTTCGGTTCTTGAGAACTATGGATCAATCTACACTTCGGAAGTGTAGCGCATGATTTCAGATTATTTTATTCTCCTTCCGAGATGCCTTTTAACACAATAAAACTGCTCAAAATGATGCGCTGGCATCACATGATCTGTATTTTGACATGGCACTTTTTGACGGAATATTTGCTCTTTTTCCGGTTCTTGAGAACTATGGATCAATCCACACTTAGGAAGTGTAGCGCATGATTTCAGATTATTTTATTCTCTTTCTGAGATGCCTTTTAACACAATAAAATCGCTCAAAATGATGCGCTGGCATCACATGATCTGTATTTTGACATGGCACTTTTTGACGGAATATTTGCTCTTTTTCCGGTTCTTGAGAACTATGATCAATCTACACTTCGGAAGTGTAGCGCATGATTTCAGATTATTTTATTCTCTTTCTGAGATGCCTTTTAACACAATAAACTACTCAAAATGATGCGCTGGCATCACATGATCTGTATTTTGACATGGCACTTTTGGACGGAATATTTGCACTTTTTCCGGTTCTTGAGAACTATGGATCAATCTACACTTCGGAAGTGTAGCGCATGATTTCAGATGATTTTATTCTCTTTCTGAGATGCCTTTTAACACAATATAAACTGCTCAAAATGATGCGCTGGCATCACATGATCTGTATTTGGACATGGCACTTTTTGACGGAATATTTGCTCTGTTTCCGGTGCTTGAGAACTAAGGATCAATGTACACTTCAGAAGTGGAGCGCATGATTTCAGATGATTTTATTCTCTTTCTGAGATGCCTTTTAACACAATAAAATTGCTCAAAATGATGCGCTGGCATCACATGATCTGTATTTTGACATTGCACTTTTTGACGGAATATTTGCTCGGTTTCCAGGTTCTTGAGAACTATGGATCAAACTAAACATCTATTGTGCAGCGCATGATTTCAGATGAATTTTTTTCTCTCTCTAAGATGCCTTTTAACACAATAAAACTGCTCAAAATGATGCGCTGGCATCACATGATCTGTATTTTGACATGGCACTTTTTGACGGCATATTTGCTCTCTTTCCGGTTCTTGAGAACTATGGATCAATCTACACTTCGGAAGTGTAGCGCATGATTTCAGATTATTTTATTCTCTTTGAGATGCCTTTTGACAAAATAAAACTGCTCAAAATGATGCGCTGGCATCACATGATCTGTATTTTGACATGGCACTTTTTGACGGAATATTTGCTCTTTTTCCTGTTCCTGAGAACTATGGATCAATCTACACTTCGGAAGTGTAGCGCATGATTTCAGATTATTTTATTCACTTTCTGAAATGCCTTTTGACACAATAAAACTGCTCAAAATGATGCGCTGGCATCACATGATCTGTATTTTGACATTGCACTTTTTGACGGAATATTTGCTCGGTTTCCAGGTTCTTGAGAACTATGGATCAAACTAAACATCTATTGTGCAGCGCATGATTTCAGATGATTTTTTTCTCTCTCTAAGATGCCTTTTAACACAATAAAACTGCTCAAAATGATGCGCTGGCATCACATGATCTGTATTTTGACATGGCACTTTTTGACGAAATATTTGCTCTGTTTCCGGAGCTTGAGATCTAAGGATCAATGTACACTTCAGAAGTGGAGCGCATGATTTCAGATGATTTTATTCTCTTTCTGAGATGCCTTTTAACACAATAAAACTGCTCAAAATGATGCGCTGGCATCACATGATCTGTATTTTGACATGGCACTTTTAACGGAATATTTGCCCTTTTTCCGGTTCTTGAGAACTATGGATCAATCTACACTTCGGAAGTGTAGCGCATGATTCCAGATTATTTTATTCTCTTTCTGAGATGCCTTTTAACACAATAAAACTGGTCAAAATGATGTGCTGGCATCACATGATCTGTATTTTGACATGGCACTTTTTGACGGAATATTTGCTCTGTTTCCGGTTCTTGAGAACTATGGATCAATCTACACTTCGGAAGTGTAGCGCATGATTTCAGATTTTGTTATTCTCTTTCTGAGATGCCTTTTAACACAATAAAACTGCTCAAAATGATGCGCTGGCATCACATGATCTGTATTTTGACATGGCACTTTTTGACGGAATATTTGCTCTTTTTCCGGTTCTTGAGAACTATGGATCAATCTACACTTCGGAAGTGTAGCGCATGATTTCAGATGATTTTATTCTCTCTCTAAGATGCCTTTTTGACACAATAAAACTGCTCAAAATGATGCGCTGGCATCACATGATCTGTATTTTGACATGGCTTTTTTTGACGGAATATTTGCTCTTTTTCCGGTTCTTGAGAACTATGGATCAATCTACACTTCGGAAGTGTAGCGCATGATTTCAGATGATTTTATTCTCTCTCTAAGATGCCTTTTAACACAATAAAACTGCTCAAAATGATGCGCTGGCATCACATGATCTGTATTTTGACATGGCACTTTTTGACGGAATAATTACTTTTTTCCGGTTCTTGATGTGGCCGCGCCAGGCCAGCGCCGAACCAGCCCGGGGGCACAGATTTGTTGGTCTCCTGGTATCAGGAGGGAGGAGTGTCAAATATATATATTTTTGACAAAGGAGAGTCCAGAATTTTAGCAAGTGGATTTAAACAACTTGACCAACAAACCAAAAGGGCACGCAGACACGTGAAGCCGGGTAAAAGTAAGGGCAAGAGGCGGGGGTCAGAATTAGACAATTTTTATTAAATGTGAAAATACTAATTAAAAATGTACGTGCTAGGCTATTTAAAAGAGAGACTGAATGAGCTCTCGCTCTCGGGACTGGTAGCGGGTGGAGCAGCCGGTAGCAGGGCCTTACTAGACGCCAACGCCTACACTCACACAGCAATCCTCCCCCGGACGGGAAAACAGCACAAGACACCAAACCCCAAACTCACTCGTGGTCACAGCACTCGCCACCCTAAGATTGGCTCCACTGACCCGCTGCCCCACGCGACACCAGCACCCTGTAAAAAAAGGCACAACTCACACACACACACACACACACGCACACACACACACGCACACACACACACACACACACACGCGCGCACACAATTGCTTAAAAACAAATAATCCAGCACATAAGAGTTCACTATAATTGTATAAAAACGGAATATCCAGGTGGGCAGGGAAGAGAAACCTTAGTCCACAGTTAGAAAGCACGTTGGAGAGGTTAGTCCTGAGTTGCAGAACCACAGCTTGTAGAGCGGGTATAAGTTGTTTGTGTTCTCCACTCAGGCAGCGCCACAGCCGCAGCAGCGCTGGCAACCACCGGGAAGCCTCAAATCAGTGACGCAATAGGGGAATCCCACCCGTGCTTCCGGGTCAGCAAAGCAGCAGTGTCTATAACTAATTAGGGCAGACTTTTCAGGCGAGGTTTGTTGGCGGAGGCTCCTCTGAGCTCCGAGCAGAGGCTCTTTTGCACGCCAGTGAATGATTGACCGCTACGCCTGAAGCAGAGATTACAGGTGTGTTTACAGCCGAGACGCCGATCAGCACACGCAGCCACCGCGCAGAAAGCAATACTGTTGCCATCTAGCAATGATACGGTCGGGAAACAATCCTGGCACACGAAGCCGGCACCCATGGGAACACACGGAGGGATCAAAAATAGGAGTCCCTTTATATGGCAAATTGTGGAACGCCATTGGCTAGCGGTATTTAATTGAATAATCAGCGCCAAGCTAAATTCATCATACCACATTGAGAACTATGGATCAAACTAAACCTCTATAGTAAAGCGCATGATTTCAGATTATTTTATTCTCTTTCTGAGATGCTTTTTTACACAATAAAACTGCTCAAAATGATGCGCTGGCATCACATGATCTGTATTTTGACATTGCACTTTTTGACAGAATATTTGCTCGGTTTCCAGGTTCTTGAGAAACTATGGATCAATCTACACTTCGGAAGTGTAGCGCATGATTTCAGATTATTTTATTCTCTTTCTGAGATGCCTTTAAACACAATAAAACTGCTCAAAATGATGCGCTGGCATCACATGATCTGTATTTTGACATGGCACTTTTTAACGGAATATTTGCTCTTTTTTCCGTTTCTTGAGAACTATGGATCAATCTACACTTCGGAAGTGTAGCGCATGATTTCAGATTATTTTATTCTCTTTCTGAGATGCCTTTTAACACAATAAAACTGCTCAAATGATGCGCTGGCATCACATGATCTGTATTTTGACATGGCACTTTTAACGGAATATTTGCTCTTTTTCCGGTTCTTGAGAACTATGGATCAATCTACACTTCGAAGTGTAGCGCATGATTTCAGATTATTTTATTCTCTTTCTGAGATGCCTTTTAACACAATAAAACTGCTCAAAATGATGCGCTGGCATCACATGATTCGTATTTTGACATGGCACTTTTTGACGGAATATTTGCTCTTTTTCCGGTTCTTGAGAACTATGGATCAATCTACACTTCGGAAGTGTAGCGCATGATTTCAGATTATTTTATTCTCTTTCTGAGATGTTTTTTAACACAATAAAACTGCTCAAAATGATGCGCTGGCATCACATGATCTGTATTTTGACACGGCACTTTTTGACGGAATATTTGCTCTTTTTCCGGTTCTTGAGAACTATGGATCAATCTACACTTCGGAAGTGTAGCGATGATTTCAGATTATTTTATTCTCTTTCTGAGATGCCTTTTAACACAATAAAACTGCTCAAAATGACGCGCTCGCATCACATGATCTGTATTTTGACATGGCACTTTTTGACGGAATATTTGCTCTTTTTCCGTTCTTGAGAACTATGGATCAATCTACACTTCGGAAGTGTAGCGCATGATTTCAGATTATTTTATTCTCTTTCTGAGATGCCTTTTTAACACAAAACTGCTCAAAATGATGCGCTGGCATCACATGATCTGTATTTTGACATGGCACTTTTGACGGAATATTTGCTCTTTT